>JABFOV010002452.1:0-19825 GCA_022817685.1 Aradophagus sp. ZL-2020 | reverse complement strand
AAATAATATTTTGTTCTTACGATAAATTTAAATTTTCGCGCCATGTTTCTCCGGAATTAAGGAACGCGGAATAAGACGACGTTCTGCAGCCAACTTCAGTTATCGTCCGGATTCTGCAGTTTAGCCTAATCTGGCAACACTGGCATGCATTTTTTTCAGATTAGGTTAGTTTATGGACGTTATTGTTATGGAACTTGTCATAAACCCATTGGCATCTTATTCGAAGGAATTCCATTTTGGCGCGCGTATTTATCGTCAATTTGGTTATGTTTGTCATTGTGTAGCAATTAAATTGTCATTAATCGAGGAAATAAAGTGCGCCGCCTGTCGACAGAGTGTCACTTTCAAGGGAACGGCGGTTCGAAAAAACTGTACTAAACGTTGCAGACGCTAGTAAACCGTTGAGACGCTCTGCGACGTTCGCCCGGCTATATATCCGTATATAGGACAATGTCGCAGACTTCAATTGAGTCGTACTTTCCGACGCGAAAGCGTGCCGCGGTCGACGAAGCACGTGGTAAAAATAAGGTTTTGATCCTCGACCAAAATCAGACAAGAACAGTGGTCCAAAAATTTCACCCAGAATCTCCTGAGGCCGACGTTGCCAATGAAAAGGTAACAGTTTTTCTTTACTTTTTACTTCACAAACAATCATTTTTTGCACTCATGATGTTTCATGTTATTAACATTCAATTATTAGCGTTGATTATTAATAAATTATTATTTAAATTCAATATATATTTTTATAATCAAATCATGTTAACCTTTTATAATGGAATCAAAATTTATTACCATATTGAAATAGTATTTATTACCTTATTTATGTAATATTGAAACGGTAGTCTATTAATCAATTATGAGTCATGACTTTGTAAATTGTTATTCAATAACTGGATTATTAGTTGGTAAAATAATGACTGAAATAAGAAATATTCATTCATAATTATTGCTTTGTTTTCTTCTGTAATAGCAATGAACATACCTTTTTATAACAATTCTGGTTTATGTTTGATATTATTATGAACAATGAGAAAAAATCAAAATAACATTTAGGGTTCAGCATTTTTATTTGTTGTTCCTTTTTCTCAAATTAAACTTGAAGTTACTGAAGAAATTTTATATTTTTTTTTCCTGAGAATAAATTTACTCAAAGTAATGAATTTAAGATTATTAAGAATGATGTCTTATCAAAGGGAACAAGTTAAAAATATAATTTAATTTCAATAATATATTTTTTGTAAACCAAAGCCAAATTTACTAAAAATTCATCTATTTTTTCAACTATCTTGAACTCAAATGAGCTGCATTCATAATTTAAAACAAATTCTTATTGATAATAATTTTTTACTTTTAATTGATGTACTAATTTTAAACACAATATATAAAGTCTTCCTTTTTTTGTCATATGCAATGCTATTTAATGATCTAGGAGATAACAAAATCATGTCATATTGAAAAGCGTGTTACTTATACCTCGAACGCATTCTTTAATCTGAAAACTCGTTAAATTCTTTCTTTTTGTCCACAGTCGTATTTCGATATTTTGAATCGCTTAAGCTTTTTCTTATCAATGTCTGAAGTAGATTCACTGCAAAAGTGTTTCTAAAAGAGATACAGTATTTACTGGTTTGTCATTATCCAAATTAAATTGTATGTACATTTACATATATATTATATTTCTATGTATTTCTATTTGTTAACTTTTATGAAACCAACTCTTAATGAGGTCAATCCACTTATTTTTAGAGGCTTTATTAATTATGTGTCATTTTCAAACAAATTTATCTTCACAATTCATTGTCGTTGAAAAAATATTCAAATTATAGGAAAAATGAGTTTCAATTTGAAAAATACATTTTTTATTTGAGCTATAATTTTTGCTTACAAAAGACATAATTGTTCCCAGCATAAATAAGTGAAAAAAGTCTTTCAAATGATAGACACTTATCAACTTTAGTATAACATTATTTCAATAATATTTGTTCAATGTAATTATTGCTTTCCCATGTCTTTTTAGATTGCAAAAGTTGAACAAAATGCTTCTACATCTTGTACTCCGAAACAGCATACAGTTGTGCGAAACATTCAATTTGATTCACCAAAAGGGAAATCCCCCAAAAGTCGCAAACCAAGAACACGACGAGTTTCCGTCGAAGAAGGTCAAGCTGATATCCGCGAAACTTTTCAAAAGAAAGCCAACGCTGATGAAGCGAAAACCAGTGAGGAAGAGAAGGTCGTTTCTTTTGAGAAAAAGGGTTCCCTAACACCAAAAAAGTCACAACACTTGACTCCAAAAAAAGACAGTAATTTGGAACGTAATGTTGAAATTAATGAAAATCCAACAACACCAAAAAAAACTCCAAATATGCCTAGTTTGGCGCAAAAAAATATAAATTTGGATCAGATTAAATGCAAATTAATGAAGTCGAAGAGATTACATGAATTGCGTGCAAGAATCAGCAAGATCAGTGAACTAGATGAAAAATTAAGCAACGTTAGGAAAAACAAGGAAAAGAAAGATGACGATGAAAAACCAGGGATCAAAAAATTTGATAGCATCGAATTAGAAATCCCTGTGAGGTAAGATAGTGATTTAATATGTCTTGTTTGCTTACGTTTTTTCATGCTTAATATCTTCAATTCTTGATTAAGTAATGTTATAAATATATTGAGTATTATAAATCGGTAATGAGTTTATAATAAGACAGATTATAAAGATCTGTGGTTTGTGTTCTATGTTAGAAAATGTTTTATGTTAATTTTTTCTTTTAATGAATATATATTAACGATAATTAACAATACAAATACAAATAGACAAGTAAAAAAGATTTAGTATACATTCATAAATTTTATAACATAAATAATTAAACAAAGTATGATGTATAATGTCTCTATTATACTTTTATAATAATATCATGGTTTTCTGTTTATAAATTTTTATAAATTCTTCATAACACTACCACTATAGTCACCATCGAATTTTTTTAATATAATATTTAAATGAAGTTTTTGATGAATTTATAAGAAAAGATCTAATTAAATTTTATTGCAGTCCTCAGAAACAAGCTCGAACAATGATGAGCCCTACGAAGAATGGCACAGCAGTTAATAATTCAAATTTGTTAATGTCACCAAAAAAATGTGCTCCATCGCCTATAAAAGTCTCACCAATTAAAGAACCTGCTTATAAAAGATTTGTCAATTTAGCATCAAAGGAAGAATTCGTTTTACCTGAACATTATCGATTACTTGGAGAAATTTTCAGATCTATTGATACAGTCAGTATTACAAATAATTAATAATATTATTAATTATATATTTTTTTAATCTAGAAATTGATAAAAAGAAGGAGAATATTATGTTAACGTTAAAAATTATTGTATTAAAATCAAAAAATGCAATTAAATATTAAATTAATGTACATTGATTTTAGATTTGTGCAATGCTTCACAACCGCAATGAAACGATAACTTTCACAAAGCTCAAACCATCAGTTCAAGAAATGTTACGTCGTAATTTATCTTTGGATCACTTGGCACAAATTAAGTTCTTGTATCCTGAAGCTTTCGAGTTTAGACAGGAGAAATTCCGTCATTTTGCTCAAGGAAATAAGGAAAAATATGAATTGATTTTGAAGCCACTTGTGGAAACAAAGAATGCCTGTGATAAAGTGGCTAATGACAAGTTGAAATCAACATTTCATAATGTAAATTTCATGAATCCAAATGTCCTGTTGGAAAGACGTCGCAAAATGTATTCTTTACTTTTGGATAAAGTTATGGATGAGCATGAAGAGTTCCTAAAAAGCGTCGGTATGGAAATAGACCGCAAGGAGCTCACTAGATGGCATCCTGCTTTTGACGTCAATTCTTGTAAACCAATTGAAAAGGCTGAATTACCAAAACCACCTAATGTTGAAATATTGCGAACAGCCTCTGAAGTTTTAGGTAGCTCTTTTTATCTTTCACTTTATTTATTATTCACATTTCAAGAAACTTAGAACTAGAGGAAAATTCAGTAAATTTTAGATTAATAAGTTAAAACGTCATTACTGATTGATTAAAAATTTTAATATACTTCATTTTTTCTTTACAACTGCAGATGCTGCTAAAAAGACTTTCAACTGTAACACTCGGATGGAAAAGGCTTTGCAGTTATTAGCTGAAACGAACATGACCTCAAAAACATCTCAAACGTCTGAAACATCCATTACTGAGCAAAATATTGAAGTTGAGAACACTTCTGTTATAGACACTCCACCTGAAACTCCCAAAGCTCAAAGTAAATTATCGAATTCAATGTTGAAAGGAATTCCAAAATCACTACTTGAAAAGGTAAAAAAAAATTCTTTTGCATGTAAAGTAATTCGTTATAATAACGGTTTTTTTACATTTTGTTACAAGGGCGAAATGTACTGTTATTTATTCTCAATTGAAAAAATTTTTAACATTGCATATCAATGGCATTTTAGGTCCGTGCAAAGCAAGCAGCTAAAGCTCTTGAGCAAATGACACGACCGGCTCACGCAGACAAGGAAATTGTGATGTACTCACAGCTGCCATCTATGGCACAAGTGTTGCGTAACATTTTTGTTTCAGAGAAGAAAAATGTGCTGACGCTGGAGTTTGTGCTGGACAAGCTCGACAACTCCTACAAGACAAAGATGACTTTGACCGACCTTGAAAAGCACCTTAAGCTCATGAGCGATTTGATCCCAACTTGGATTATGCTTTTAACGGTTCAAAAGGTCGACTATGTTAAGCTACTAAAAAACGTTGAGATAGCGACCATCGTCAAAAGACTTGAGCTCTTTGCAAAAGAAAAGATTGAATCTTATCGACCAACGCGTGGCTAATTTTGATTTGATAAAAATACTTTCGGATAGTGAAACTTATAGAAATTAATTAATGCCTCATAAAACACGATTTAAACTGATTAAGTTCTACAAAAATTAACTTGGGAATTCACTTTCATAGTCACTTATAAATGTTTTAATCACGTATTGTGTGATTTTGATGAGAATCAATCAGTTTTTGTTAGATAATAATTTAACAGTTCAAAATTAAAATACAAATAATCAACTGTTGAGTGCCTTTAAACAGTAGAAAATAGTTGAAGAGAGGATCTTATATACTCTATCTTTTTGATACAAATGACTGTACAATTTTGTTGCAATTTTCATTTCGATTTTGAAAAAATAATACAAGTAATGAAATAATAAGTTTAAAGCTCTTAAGTAATTAGAGATCAAAATAATCTTTTTGATTTTTTTTCTGAAACACCCAATCATTCTTTACAATTATAAACATACATTTCTTTACTACGCACTTATATTTAGAAAAGGCAAAATCATTCTTATTTTTTCATTGTTATGGAATATATCATTTAAAAATAAAATACGAACATGCGTTTGTCTTTTCAAATCATAATTTTTTTTTTTTTTTTATTCTACACTTTTTGTATTGAAAATTAATTAGTCATTGTTTTGTTAATTTATAATTGAAATTAATGGTTTTAATTCAGCCTTAGTTGAAGACACTTTTTATAAATGGAATGTAAAGTGTTTTCCATTAATTTCTTTGTGATGATATGGCAATAATTATTGTATTTGCTTTTTTTACAATAAAAAATTTTCCTTACAACTGTATTAATTATTTAGTGTAAAAATGATCAATTGTTAAGTTATTTAAATTATTTACCCTAGTATTATCATTTAAAGAAATATATTATCCACTGTTGGTAAGTAAACTTTTGATAGTTACCGATTATGTTTATATATATGGAAACAACTATGCTTTAATAACTGTAAACTCATAAATATTTAGAAATATTTAATTCAAGTAAATCTTGTCATTTTATAAAGATACAAAAATGTTTTTAACAAACGCATTATTGAAAGCAAAAGCAAAGTAAGTGAAGCATTAATTACTTGAGTGAAGTATTATTTTCATCTTTTAAAGGTTAAGTTGATTAATATATGTCTTTTTATTTTCAGAAATGTTATGGTTTTATTAAAAAGTACAGTAAGCGGTCATAAAATGGTGAAAATTCGAGAGAGACTCTCAGATAAAATGGAATTCGTATATTTCGATCCTTGGGGTAATTTTTATGTTATTTTATATATTTATTATTCAAAAATTGATAATTTTAAAAAAGTTTATCAAGATGAATGTTCTGCTATGCGATTGTGTATCTGTTAGCGTTTAAGTTTATAAATTTCTATAAAAAAAAACAAGGTTGTTGAATTTGTTTTCTTACAATTTATTAACTGTTTTTATTAATGATAAAAGTCATCACTAACAAAGATTTACCTTGAATATGTTTTAAACATAAATCCTATTGTTATTTTTAGATTAATTGAAAGAATTAGTATTAAATTGATAAACTTTATATTACATTTTCGGAAATTACAGAAATACTTATTTAAAAAATTACTGATAAAATATATGGACATCAGCAAAAACTGAATTAGTATTTGATAATATATGTATAATATTTTATACATAATATTTTATAATTATATTATAATATTTTCTTATTGAATCATTTCTAGTCCAAAAAAGAAGTATTAATTAATATATTACGTAATTAAAATGTAGATGTTACATTTAAACGATATTTGTGGAAAAATAGAATACAGAAATATATTTTTGCATTAAAAATTTAGTTTTAGAAAGCATTACAATAATTAAGAATAATAACACAAGATTGTTTTCCATTTTCAGTTCAAAAAGATGTTTTGTATAGAGAAGCGAAAAAGATTCACAGTATAAAAAATTAACAAATTTGCATCTCGTTGCTTAAAATATCAATTGTTAATTTAAAACTTGAAATAAAATGTAACGAAATTCGCCGAAATTAATTTCCAGTTTATAATTTTAGCAAATATTATTGAAGTGTTTGTTCAAATTTATGTTAAACTGAATAAAATTGTATACTTTTATAAAAAAAACTACGTATGTATGTACAGTGAAAAAAGTGTTTCATTGTTAATACTTATATCTTAATAAATTAGATTAAACAGATAACAAATATGATCAATATTACAAGAAACAACAAATTTTCTTTTGCAATAGAACATCCTTTATTGGTAATATAAAACATTTTAAACACAAATGGAAATAGCTTCACAACCGGTGCAACTTGGTTGATACATGACGCATTCTGTTCCTCCAGGACAAATACGTTTTGAACATGGACTTCTCAAATCACTGCATAAATTGTGCGCTATATTAACAATAAATTCATTAAATTATTAACTTTCCATTCAGATTATTTTTAAGTTATAATATCAATGTAAGTTATAATTATATTATATATATATATATAATATTATATTATATTGTATTGTATTTATAATATTATATTATATATATAATATAATAATTTGAGTTATAATATAAGATATACAAATTTTTTTTAGAACTTAGGGGTATTTGAAACAAATAAAAAAAGAAATTTTAACTTTTCTTCTTTAATAAAATTCAAATCTATTCTGAATTTCGTTCTGAATATTTGAAATTTTCAAGGCAATTGAAAAATTCTAATTCAAGCCAGTGTAAAATAGTAATAATTAGAATAAACTTAAAGTTTCTATTTTTGTAAATAAGAACGTTTAAGTTATAAAAATATAATAAATTCGGTAATTTTTAATGTAATACTAACTGTTAACGCAAATTTTGTCTCTGCAACAACCTCCGCAGCAAGCTTTGTCGTCAATGCACTGAAAAATTTATAAATTTTTAACTCAGATTCTATAATTCGATTTATTTAAAATTAAATTAAAATTAGAATAAAACAATAATCAAATGAATCTTCAATACAGCTTATGACACTCTGGAGACAGGAGTTCGCCTGATGTGAAAAAAATTGATTACCTTTGATAGTTTATAAGTTATAACGAAACAAACAAACAAATAAACAAATTTCGATATGATATATATAAGATATATAAAATATAGAACAATACATGATAAAATTATGTACATTTTATATTAAACTTTGTTATATTTTATATTCGCTATATTTATTAACAAAAATCGCTTGAAGCATGTTAATGAAATATTTACGTATTGTCCGGTCGACGAGCATATTTGCGAAAAAACAGTGTCTACGAATACAATCAAAAATACCCACATGGCAAATAAACGCACGCGTGACATTTTTTTCGATCTGATTCACTTTGTTGCGCTCGCCCGACGTCGCTTTAACAACTGAAGCCAAGTAAAACCTTCCGCTTGAATTAGTTTCTCTGCAACAAGTGGTGTCAAGGTTACAACTAGTGCCGAAACTTGAAGGCAATCTACCTAATACAGCCTTTGTCATTAAAAAATTATCCGTTAAAGCGGCTGCAAACATTTTTGCCTCGTTCTCCTTCTCGCCTATATTAATTTTTAATTAGCGCTCTTTTTGTCGGACGATTATGAAAAAAATTGCCAACACAAGGTAGCTGTACCGTTTAATCAGCTTTATGTAAGTATTTAATGTAATGAGTAGAATGAAGTAGGATAAAAGTCATTTTCATAGCTTTTATTATTTGTAAACAAATGCCGTAAATCGTATACGATTATATATATATATAACAGTTATATATAACAATTTCTTCTGATAATTTTGTAGTTAAAAAATTGAACTTTTTGAACAGGTGTTTGAAGATATTTTGAGAAAATGTATGGCGTTCAATATAGAAATGAAGATAATCTGTCTCGTAACAAGGGCGTAAAGTTTATAATTTCCGCCCATGTCGGTAATTTGTATAACAAGTGCAAAGAAAGTACTCTGTTTTTTTTTCTCTCTCTTACTCGACATTTTTCACACAATTTTAGCGCTTTTAACATGTGTAACGATGTTTACATGTACAATATATGGTTTAATGAGGGATTGTGATTTATGCGACTTTTTATGGAAATATAGTGTATAAAGTTTTTATGGGATTGTATAATATTAAAGTTGTTATAAGCCCTAAGACTTTTCTGGCTCTTACGAGGAAGAATAGCGTGTGCAACTCGGGTGAAAAGTGCGACTTTGCCTCGTAGGTTTATAGTCTTCGCTTCGCTCCGGCTGCGAATTCCAACTCGGCAGAAAAGTCTCACTTTCCATCCTAGTTACACAACGTACTATTATTCATATTTACTTTGAAAAGCTGTTACTTTTCTATCCTAGAGTGACAAAGTACACTTTTCCGTCGTAGGCGGGAAAGAAAAGCATGAAATAACTCCGAAGACGGAAAACAGATCTATTTTACTCAAGGGCGGAGAAGTATTACTTTCCGTCTGCTGAATGATCTGAAAAGTAGTACCTCGTCGCTCGTGTTACAAAAAAAAGAAACAATAAATAAATTAAAAAATTCTATTTTCATACTGCAGAAAGACATTCGATAAAAATAGAAATCACCGAAAACAAGTCAACTTTGATGCAAAGATTATTATTTCAAGAACAAGCATTTATGAAAAGATTATGAATATTACTAAATAACCATGAAACATTATGCAACCACGTTAATGCCAGTCACGTGTATAACAGAAGTACAAATTATGCTCGATAAATAAAACGCTGTGCAAGTTACATGAAATTGAAAATTAATAGCACATCGTCCGTTATCTTCGGATTAATGAACATGCTTATGTCGAGTAATTGCGTATTACTGGCGAATTGAAATTGCATATTGTCAGATGTTATAATTGAAAATATCTTTTTTATTGTAAGACAAAGATATTAATTTTCGAATGAAAATCTATTTATTCAAAACATTGAATTTCAAAATTACCACTGAATGACATTTTTAATTCTGGAGATAACTATAATTATGACTCCTTAATAACCATAATTATTACAATCATTCCACCTTGATAGTTTTTTGTTTCTTTTTTTTTAGTCTCTAAAAATTGCAGGTTAATCAACCATGTCATTATTCGACGTTTGTTTAAATTATGAATATTTTGAAAAGTTTGGCAATGGTCGGTGTATCATTTTTCGAAGCGCGTTTAGTAAAATGCAATTACAGCATCGCCATAGCTGACGCGGACCGAGGCCTCGGCCGAGTTTACAATTGGATAAAATTCGAACATGCTTTTTCTCAAGCAAAGATCCAAGGGAAACCCGTTTTCCTGATTATCCATAGGTCCACTTGTCCTTTTTGCAACAAGTTGAAAGAAAGGTTTTCTAAATCTGTGCGAATATTGGATCTCAGCGACGAGTAAGTTATTTTATATGCTAGTATCAAATTTTAAATTGCACAAAAATTAATGTTACCTTTATTTATTAATAATGATTAATATATGTTTTCCAATATATATTCCCAATATGCGTATTTTCAATACATATTTCTAAAAACGATATATTAATTTTGCACGAAGCCATGTTTGTTTATTTACATTAAGAAAAAGATTTGTTTGAATCAACTAAATTTTTGTTGAACCAACAAAATTGTATAGTTGATATTTCATCAACTAAATATTGAATTAAATTAGTCAACCAGATGTATCGATTCCAACCAAACGATTTGGTTGAATCAACGAAATGTATTTTCGCAGCGTAGATAACTAAAAGTAATTTAAATTTGTTACCAAAAAAAAACCTGAAAAAAATTAAAAACCTTTTAACAGTCGGACCTTTTTCAAAAGATTCTCGTTAAACACACCAATAGAATCTTGTTTAATAAAATAATATGGTTTTCCGAATCCAACATGTTTGTATTTCTAGAATGCTTAGCAAAATAGTGGGGAAAAAAGAAAAGACAAAAAAAAAAGAAAAGTCTAGTTGTGTAATGCGAAGGCAAACTTTAGGTACACCAAAACCAATGCGCAAACATTGTAAATGAAAAACTATACAATAGATATGCGCATATGTGATGTCGCGTTGCACAAGCCAAGCCGTAGTCGACAGTTTAACCGACGTTTATTGCAGGTTTGTTATGGTAAACGTGGAGAACGGTGCCGAGACCTTGGACAATCAAGACAAGTACCAACCAGATGGCAAGTACGTGCCAAGGATCCTTTTCTTTACTCCCGACGGAGAACTTATCCGCGAGGCCTTTAACCGGAGCTCCTGCGGGGACCCGGAGTACCGCTATTTCCACAAATCCCCGCCTTCGATCGTGCAAACCATGCGTTTTGTCATCGACAATCGTGACAAGTTCCTCGGCGACAAACAAAGGGACCAGTGAATGATCCTAACGCGTCGATATCTAATTCAAAAACCTTCAAAACACCGACTTGTGAAATTTTTGAATTTTTTTGTAATACAAAACTCAAAAATGGTACACCTAGTATGAAAATTATTCACAAGAAATAAGAAAAACAAAAATCAACCAATTAGACATGCCAATCGAAGAAGGATCATTTTTTGAAATGAAATTTAGACATATTTTATATTTTCAATCGTAAATACAAGGTTCGCAATTTTGCAAAAGTATAATGATTGTTATTCTTCAATATTGTACGAGTAATGGTTTTATTATAAAAAGTAAAGTAAGTAAGAATTCGTAGTTATAAAAAAAAAAAAAAAAAAAATTCTTAACTTACGTAATTAAAATTTTTTATTCTTTTCTCACTCGATCGAATTTGATAAAATAATTGATATTCTATATTCCGTATAATAATTTCATATAACATTTCGTATTTGATCCTTTTTTTTTTATTTTTATTGTAGTAGATCCAATTTAACAAATAGGTTCAAAAGGAGTTGAAAAATGTCTTGTCCAAAAGCGAAAAGAAAAGTTGCGCCGCGCGCCCGATAACGAGGACAAATCGTTTCTGCGGAAGAGATGGCGAGCTCGCAGGAAGTCGATGTCTTTCGCAAGATAGTTGTGCTGGCGAAGGGCCGCAAACATGCAGATACAAGATTGAATCGTTGCATGCACCCTCCTTTTCTTTTGATCTCAAGCTAGAAACACAAAGTTGTATTATTTCCATCGTCCGGGGCTTTTAAATGGATCGGGCTATGCGAGGCGTGAAACGTCGACTGCTCCTGATGCCTTTCATCCCTCTTCTTCGGATCGACGAACCAACGTTCTTTCCATCTCCTGTCCTGGCTTTTGCTTTTGACGATGTTACTGATTCAATTGTAATTATCTGTGAACACGTTCGTGTTGTTCGGCTTCTTTCTATTTTTCATTTTTATTCACAAATATGTGAGATGCATTTGTGCATCATTCACCATCTTTTTATTTTCCATTGATATTTTTATTGTCGTCTTTGAAATATATTCTATAACTATTTGATACATCAAAGTTTTTAATACCAATTTGTCATCCGTTTCTTAAGTTTTTTCAAGTCAAATTAGAAATATATCTCAAGCATGCACGTTTGAAAATATGCACGCAGAAAAATGTTTCGTCGATTCAACTAAATTTTGGTTGATTCAACATAATTATTTTGTCGTTATTCAAGCAACCAAATAATTTTGTAGAATCAATTAAGTATAATTTCGATCTGCAATTTGATTAAAATGAACTAACTTTCTGCCAACTTCACTTAATTATTTTGTTGATTATACTACATTTGACATATGTTTATGCGCAGTACAGTAATGCGCACGTAAGTCATGAATTGTAAGCAAATGATTTTGTGGGTTTATTAAACTACATTTTACGAAATCTGTTTTCTCAAGTCAGCATTAATATTTCTGTGCGTGTGACTTTGGATTCATCAACAAAGTTCAAGAAAGATTGTTTTCAAAATCGAGTCAAATTCTACTGGCTTGTAATTACCGAATTAAAAGTTAATAGTGATTGTTTTACCAATTATGTTTAATTGTACGACGACAATCGTAAAAAGGATTTTTTTGATGTTCCATCAAAGAATGGCTTGACTGTCGCTCGGCTGGCGGACTAACGATCCGTTGGTGACATCGTCGGTTGACGATAAGGTACTTTTGTTTCGCATTCACGGTGCGAGCAGTCGCAAGCATTGTGGCGCCCTTCGCCGTTGAAGCGCTTTCAACTTCTCCGAGTGCTTAATCGCAACCAAAAGGACCGCTATACTGTCTTTGGTTTACTTAAGCCATTGTCGGTTCTTCGCTACTTGCGTTTGCGGATTTTTAATAGATTTACTGAACGTTAACTCACAAGTGAAATTGAAGTTCATTGTGAAATTCAATGTCGACTGGGTTGTTAGTTGATTCAACATAATTCTTCAGCTGATCCGACTCCAACTGATTTTTCAAATGTGCATGTTCAGATGTGCAAACATAAAGCAAATTGTCCTCTGTACTAGTGATTTCGTAATTGTAACTGAATGAACTCGATTCAACGGCTTGGTTGAATGCAATGTTGTCAGATCTGTAATAGATAAGTAGAGTTAAGTGGTTTTTTATCCTTGTTTCTGGTGACATTGGTTGAATGAACCAAATTTGTTTTTCTTGGTGTAGGAACCATGTCTAGGTACCAATGTAAGTTTCCACATGGGTGTGATTTGACCCCACATAGGTAGGTTTCTAGATGGTGTGGATTGAGTTCCTGTGTCAAACTCCCATGTAGGGTCTTATAGTTTTTTCGTTAGAGGAATATGATAGGAAAACGAGCTCGCAGCAGAGTGACCGCAAAGCGATTGTCACTCTCCTGGATAATATTTCCGATTCGATTAAGCGGAATCGTTAATCGTCTAGCGAGCCGAAAGCTCGTCTGGCCTCGCGTGGAGAGTGTTGGTGAGCGCGCCCTATTTACTCTTTGCTTATTACAGTGTGCACCGCAAGTCAAGCACCGAGCCCGCTAAAGTGGCTTGCCGCTAATTAACTACGTTTTATTTCATGTTCCTTTTCCTTCTTGTTTTTCTTCTTCGCGTCCTCGCCGGCCGCCCCTCTTTTTTCCTTCGGCTTTTCGTTTTTGTTTATACTTTCCCTTCCCTCCGTTCATCTCACCCGTTGCCAGTGTGCAACATCATTCCCGTGTACATGCATAATAACATTTAACCGGAATAATTTCATCGAGCCGGGGGCTTTCGAGTATCCGTTTCTGTGCGCACAAACCGAGCGGAAATAAATAACCCCGGGCATTTATGTTTCATCGTGAATCGGAAAAAGTGGCTTTTTTCCGCCGCTCAACAAAGCGGGGTGCTAAATGGTAAGCCACGCGCACTTTGCCATTTCTTTTCAGTGAAATGTCAATTACGGCCACGCGATTCGGCCCCTTTTTTTTAACTGTACAACCCGCGAGAAGCTTTCCTTTCTTCGCGTTTGTTAACAATGCGATTGTGCCTCGACGCGGAAAAACCACCGTCCTACCAACTCCAACTTGTTTCCCGCTTTTCCTCATGCTTTTCTTTTCATTTGTTAGTTTTGCCGAAATTTCGAATAACGTTCAAGGACTATTAAATTTTTGTTATTTTCGTTTGATTTTACCACACTCACAGAAATATGAGCTTATAATAAATGGTATCGTTTTATTATGAGTGGATTTTCCACTTAATTTACGGATAAAAAGAATCCGGGTTATTATCAAAACAAAACCTGCATACGTTTCTTTTTATTGTTAGAGGAATTCCTTTTAAATTAAGTGGACATTTTTTTATAGCAAACTGAACTTTCATTTTATTGTAATAATAACCGAATAATGTGACAAGGGTTTAATTGCTGCAGAAATATCCTAAAGGTAATGGCAGTCTGTTTTGAAATTGAAGTATGCCACAAAACATATATTAGATATTTTTTACGTTATTGTCGGCGACTCGTAATTCGTTCACATATCATTTAAGGTTAGATTGTCGTTTCTAAAAGTGAGATGAAAATACTCTTATTATAAGAGGAAATCCATTCCTAATAACGGGTATTTATCTATGACCAAGAAATTCTTATTATAAAGACTGTAATACTTTTGACATAAAATTACTATTCTCTTAATAAAAGGGTATTTTCCAAACAAAAAGAAACACTCTAAAAAAAATTCTTATTTCAAAGCTATCATTTCTCTCAGTGCATCATTTACAAACAAATTTGTTATAAATGTAACAATTTGATTCCTCGTAATCTTAATTGTTCACTTTTCTATCGATTTTACTGTAATTTATGAACAATGTTATATCATTCGTAAATTTTTTAATGAATGTTTGAATTATCTGGTCAGAAATGGAAATATATCTTGTTTAATAAGTTTCCCGAAATCGAACTCAGTAATGGAGTTAAATTTTGTAATAAGTATGGTCGAAGGAATAAACGTCGTTCCCGACGAAATGTCCCGACGCGATATTGGAATTGAAAATAAAATAAACTTTAGATTTCAATATTAATCGAGGCGATCCGACTGCTGCGACTTCGACGCTTTGCTATAGAGTTTCGTATAGGTATCTACCCTTCTTTTCTTCGCCACCTGAAAGACTCTTGAAATAAATTGAAAATGGTTGGCATCGTTCTGCCTCGAAGAAGCGATGCCGATTGATCCGCGTCGAGCTTAATATATTCTTTTGTATCTAAAATACAAATTGCATTCTAATCAACCATTTTCTTTTCTTTTTTATTATTCTAAATAACGCCTATTCTTTAACATAAAAACATATTTCTATTCAAAATAAAATCTCTATCTCAATTGACAGAAAACAAAATGATTCGCTTTACATTCGCGAAACTGACTGCAAAGTTTCAATCCGCTGATAAAAGTAAGTTAAACATGAGAAGCAATGCAATTCGTAGCAGTAATATTGAATAAAAACGCGAGTGATGCAAAGTTGATATATACATAAGTTTTCTGTGCATACATATTCAAATGCACGAAACGAGAGTTGTAGGTATTGAATCGACGAGTATCATGCGCTTGACAGCTAGAACTAATTGAATCTTGACTCTAGCTATCTATCCGACCGAAGACTCGACTGGTCTTGGTGAATCGTCGGATCGAATCGCTGGTGTCGATTTGATCGTTCCTTCCTCTCCCTTCTTCGTGTATCAAATCTATTTTTTTTTCTTCGCACTTTTTCTTTTTCTGTTCATTATATTCTCAATTAGACTTAAAAATGTGCTTTGGAACACTCGAAGGTTTAAAATTGACAAATTACAGTCTAAATAGTGATAGTTACAGTCTAGAACAATAAATAGTTAATAAACATTACCGAAAGTGAAATTAAACTGTAATTTTGCAGTTTATATAGACTGTAATATGTGCAGTCTAGACTGCAATGGTAAAAGTCTAAATTAATGAATAGTCAAAAAAAATGACCGAAAATATAAGCAGATTGTATATGTACAATTTAGACTGTAATAGTATACAATTTATTTTTATCTTCAAATAACAATTTCTTAAGTGCGTATATTTGTACCCCAACTTTTTCAAAAGAGATAATAATTTGTATATCGAAAATTTTTTCAGTGTACGTGCAATGTAGATTCTACTCTGTGCTGTCTGGGTGAAGCTACATTTCTAAGGACAAAATAAACACTGACTGCAATAATCAAACCGTGAAAATTGAAAATTAGAAATTGAAAATTTGAAACTTGTATTGTACAATCCTTCTGCTAAAAATGTCTTCCGGACATAACGACATAGTATGACGTCTTAATAATTTAGACAAAAGTACACAGACTTTTTTTTCCCACGAAAAAATCTGGTAATATTTGTGCTACTTTGTCTTGCGAACCAATTTTGTGCTTCAATGATTAAATTTATCGAGCGGCCCGTATTAACTTCAATAATCGAAGGAACATATTGACGGTCATTGGATGTCTTATTGGTTGTAACGAAAAATGAGAAGAAAAAGCTGCGAACACGTGGATGTATGTACGCGTTATCAAAATTCGATTTCCACGATTCCATTTATAATCCGTACGATTCATTATCGGCGAGGTCTGTACCGCCGATGCCTCGATTGCGCAATCAAGATGGCATCGGGAAAGGCATCTCTCGTCTTCGATTCAAACTACCAACAAGTATTTCAATATCCGCTCCAATATATTCCCATCGGTCCTATAAACGTGTGTGCAGTTATATTGAATTCTGTCTCGTTCTCTTTCCCCCCATCGATACTCTCGCCTCGCGCGTCATCAATTTTGTACCACTTTCTTCCAACGTTGAAATAAGGACCAAAGTTACACATCGCTTGCGATTTTCAGGAGAAAAACTTTCGCTTTCAATTAACTAGTCGTAATGCAATTTCTAATCTTATCAATTTACAAAATCATTATAAAAACAACATTACAAACACAAGTGCCACTATTTGAGACATTTTCGATGCTTGAGATGCCAAAAGTAAGACGTTTTTAGTGTCTCAAATACCAGAAATGTACCAAAATAAGACATTTGTTTTTACAGTCAAGTGTTTTGAGACATCAAAGATATTTGAAACATTAGAAGTGTTTTAATTTAATCGAATTTCAGGCTTTTTTCGTACCTTAACCATGAAAAATGTCTCAAAACTAGACACTTGATTTTATGGTAACGTTTTAAATATTTCAAGAGATAAAACGTCTCGACAGAGTATTTCGGATTTTTTTTTATCATTTTTTTTAAGTATTTTCAATACTGAATTACAATTATTGCAATAATTTTTACAATCAATATTACAATATTTAACGTGTTTTTTTTTGTTTTTTTTTTTACTTCCCTTTCTTCGTGCACCAAAACTTGAATAACTTTATCGTTGAATCGTCGCACTATTTCCCAGCAAGCTTTTATGCGCGCGTTTTTTAGATCCACGTTGCTGATACCAACCATTGCTGGTGTCTTCGGAGTTTGATAGGTCACTGGAACTTAAAAGCACAAAGGCAGCCTCATTATGTGGCACAATTAATGTTGACAAATCGAGATGGGAAAGCATAGCAATATGGCCCGAAGACTGACAAGATATGAAATATATATTTGAAGCGTGAATTCCAGCCGCGCACCTGGACACACATGAATCGCCGCGCCCCTGCTACCGTTTCGAGTACGTCAAACTAGCCGCTTTTATTATCTCATAATCTCATATGTATATTATCTGCACTTCGCATTTTATGCTCTAAGAAATTTTTTGTCCGATCAAATCGGAACGAGTAGCTCGGCTGTATCTTCAATTTTATCGCTTATTAAATTTGTATTTAAAGGGCATGTCGCGGGGAAATGTTTTTTTTTTTTTTGCGAAAAGGTTAATTATTGTTGACGTTAAAATTTAAAGAAATAAATATATAGCACGAAGATTGGCAATTTTATAAAATTTTTATTAATAATTGAATAAAAAAAATGGAAAAATTAGACAAAACACGCAATAAGATTATAAAAGGTCTTGTAAAATCTTTAGCGTTTAGATTATTTTGGTCCGACTTTTTTCTGCGCAAATATCAAAATATTGGTGTAATTTATACAAATATTCAATGTCCAAAAGAAAATTCGAAAGCACAGTGCGCTTAAAATAAAAACGGTATTTTACGACTCTTCATTGAGTTCCGAGTATTATTAATGAATACACTCTTTTTGTGCGGCCGTGTGCATATCGCATGAAAGGGTTCCTCTGTTCAAATCTAATAGAAGCCCCATAGTATCTTGTGCGTATAAATACGCGTTTCTGAACACAGAACGAATAAGCCTTTTGAATGAAAAGCGCGGGTATAATGTAATATAATGGAGAACGGGCAGGCTACTACTTTTCTTCTTTTTTAATGTCTCGCTAAAACAGTCTCTCACCGGTCATCGTAATGTGAGATCCTCGTAGACAATATCATACAAATTTCTTATTACAGCCGGTCTAATTGTGGTTAGGCTAAACACACTTCTTAAGACTGTAAAATAAACGTGACTCTCGTAAAACACAATGACGCGGCGTTTTGAACACTGTTGATTGATCTTTATTTACATTTATAAGGAATTTTTTTTCGTGTAATTATGTTGTAACCGAGGTTACTATGATATTGTCGAAAACATTTTGCATAAAGAAAAAAACAAACTGTTCGTATTGTAACTTACAACTTAACCTATCATTAGAAAGAGTTCGGCGTATCAGGTTCGGCCCACCTGAGTTGTAGGTGGCGCTATTTACAATATTGGTCGCGTTGACCTCAAAACATTTAATAAATTAAAATAAATTGTCTAATAACTATTCGTTACAATCGATTATATTGTATAATTAATATTTCAACAATTTCCTTTTTTTTTTTTTTTTTTTTTTTTATAAAGTAAATTTAGTTTTTTCTTTTTTTTAATTCCCTTTTCAACCGTCTAACCAAATCATAGTTTAGGGTTCTTTATCGACGAAGAAAATCTAAGGTTTGTTTGTTTTCCCAGGAAAGAGAAAATCTTTCACAGTGAATCGTAGTTTATGATTAGAAAGACGATTGAATTCCTCGCGAGGAACCTAGAATATCGTACGTTTTTATTAAAAAATGGCCTTATTATGGTCTTTCAAATAAGATTCAGAATTTTAACACACTTTTACAAGTTTCTTGAATTATGACGGTTCCATAGCGCTGGCAATATGAACAATCATTTTGAAAGTACAAGTGAATTTATGAGATATTGAATTATTTTTGCATTGCTTCTTATGAACATTTCCTTAAAATATTTATACAACACTTGTGAGTGCATAAAAAATTATTTGTCTTAAAAGATGTGATTTCAATCGCCTGTAAACAAACTAAATATACAATGTTTGTTGGTCGTTTTTTAGTAATTAATAAAAAAAAAAAAAAAAAAAAAAAAAAAAATTTTATACTCTCTCCAACAATCTCCAAAAACACTAAGCAAATGATGGTTTCGTTGACAAATAAAACAAACATAAAAAAAAAAAAAAAGAAACATCGGAGTTGGACGATTTACTCAGAGAAAAATAATGTGGAAGCGATAATACAATAAGACAAGACATATATATCAGCAGGCGTCGCACCTATGAACACATTCAGACTCTGCGCTCACATCAGTCGATCGTAATCCCGA
>JABFOV010002451.1:0-14401 GCA_022817685.1 Aradophagus sp. ZL-2020 | reverse complement strand
ACAAAAAAAAACAAAAACAAAAGAAAACAAAAAAAAGTAAAAAAATAGTAAAAGTAAAAACAAAAACTTACGGTAAAACGCCTTCTACGTCGAAAAAGTGAAAATGTAGGTGAACACGTTCGTTTGGCTGTCCGTTGAAAAAATAGTGACACTCTGTATTCCGTGGGTACAAACCAGGGTAATTTGGTGATGCGAACGTCCCGTTTTTCGTTTCGTTGCTATTAAAGGCAAAAGCACAGGGGAACTGCAATTCTTGTCGACCCGTCGTTATTCCGAAATCTGAAACAATAAAGGATTTTTTTTCGACGTCTAAATAGATCTCTCTTTCATGTCGAGAAACAAAATATTATTTATTCAATATCATCAACTCTATTTACTTTCTTTTGCGTATGTTTTTCCAACATAAATGAAACACAACAGGTCTCGTGGCACTTGTATCGCGTATTCCAACGACTTTTATTTGTGCATTCAACCATTTATACGAAAGATAATTAAATTAATCAAACGTTAAGGACGATAATATTTCAGGCACACGTCGCAGCCACTTTGAATGCATTATTGTATTGCATCCGTGTAATTAGAAACGGAATGAGGTAGTAAAATGTGAAGTGAAGGAAGGAAGACAGAGGATTCAAAATTAGTTTGAAACAATGGTAGACGTCCTTTGCATCAGTTCCGTCTCACTTCCTGTTATTATCATTATGGTGATTCTCGGTCGAATGGTAGAATTTCACAAGTAGGGAAATATGAAACACGATGCGGCAATACCGTCATTTACATTGTTTTGTTACTGCCTGATGTTAACAATGTTAAGAATAATTATATTGCGACTCAGGTCAAATATTTCCGTGTCAAAATCAGTCGGCTCAAAGCCCAACTTTTTTTTCATTCTCCAGTGTTACTTGAATGCAATGTGGATTTGTCAAATTTTTTTCTGTCAACGTACATCTTTACATTAAAAATCTTTGTTCTCAGGCATACAAGTAATTTATTTAAAAAGGATATTGTTGATAACAAACACAAGTTTATTTTTAAAATATATCATAAAACATATGGCGTTATAAAATTTTAATTAGTTTAGATGTTGTTGTGTTATTATAACTTGTTTCTTAAAATACATTCATGTACTGTGTTAATGTTTTTACTATTTAATAAACGTTAATAATTTAACATGAAAGTATGATTATTTAATGATAAATATTTGAAACATAGAAAACAATGTCGGTAAACAAGTATAATTAAGTTAATATACTAGTTTACTAGTTTACCAATACTTATCGTTCAAACACTCAGTATTTATTCCAGTGGTTATAAGTTTAAATCTTAAATTAAAATACGAGTAACTTTTACTGCATCGAGGGTAAATAAATATTATTCATTAAATTTGAGAAAAAAGCAGCTAGTCAAAATTTAATTATTTTAACTGAACTTTTCCGTGACGATATTTTGGCACGATACGTTGTTATTTATGTTACAGGTGTAAGTTATGAAGCTCATTCGTACACGTTGAACATAAATGTTCCATGCATGGCATATTTATGCAGCATGCATAACTTTTTTTGCAGGTTGGTCTTCCTAATATTTGAGGACAGACAATAACATTATCTCTGCAAAGAAAATCATTATAGTTCAAAATTTCTTATTTCGTTGTCTTACGTGAATAAAAAGTATCCAAGAAAGTGAAAGAGAAGTAAGAAAAGAAATTCATTAAGGTGACATGGAGAAATTACGTGCTCGCTTTGCTCGGATAACTCCGAGCCAGGTCTCGTGTTTAACAACACTCTTCGTTAAATAATAAGTTACGTGCTCGCTGGAAGTGCGCTTATAATCTGACAGCTACAACTTATGTACAGCGTGTGTATACGTTAATGCATTTCTGCTGATTTTTAGCCGGGAAACGAACGCGGTTTGTAAGAAAATTAGTTCTGTCACTTAGTTATCAGCGTTTCGCACTGAATTACGTGTAATTACGGTTGTGATAATCCCGTAATCTAATGTGATTAGCATGTTTAATTATCTTTGATCGTTTAATAATAAAGTCGTCCTTAATTATTTTGTCGGTTCAATAAACTATGAATAAATTAAAATTAACTTCGATTTTTACTCGCATTGAATAACGCAAATTTGTCCTGCGTGTACCAGGCATTTGATTTTCTACATTTTTCGTATGGAATTCACACCCGGCCGTGCTCGTATTCTATTCTAACGGCTTCCCAATCTTATCGCATTATATCCTTGCGCTGTATGCATTAACGTCTCCCTATTACATCCACAATTTTGCTTCTGCTCCGTTGAAATCTACGCTTTAGATCTTGATTTCTCTTTTAGCTTTGTTTGCTTTTGACTTCAAGATGGGAATGATAGAACCTTCTTTTTTTTTTTCTCTCTTCGCGATTCCATGATTATTTACGGTGAAGCATTACATTCAAAAAAATTCTTCTTGAATTTTACCATTACATTGAAAGTAGTGTTATACGAATTTTGTTGGACGGTGTGTGAAAATATTGTAAAAATATAAAAAATTCGAATGAAATTTTGTGTATTATTTGTTACCATCAATTATTAATTAATAATATTAAGTAATTTTGGAAGGGTTTCCACACAATTTTTTATATTTTACGAATGATTTTCATGTCAAAAAATATTGCGTCCTCTAATTGTTAAATAGATTGACTTTGTGCTCCATTTTTCTCTAAGTGTATTGAATTGTTGCGTTGCAGTTATTCTTTCGATTAAAAATATTCTATTTGACAGCAGACGAGCAATATAAAGTGAGATTAATATTCGCAACAAGCGTCTTTCTAATTTGTCAAGGCGTATTAAAAGACTAGAAGGAACGTTTGCCGCGTTCTAATTTCGCACGGCACTCGGAGGTTGATATCACGTCATATCGCGCTTTTGATACGACCCTCTTGTTTCGTTCGAGAGTCTGTTTGTGCAACGTACACTTTTATTTGCGCTCGGCAAACGAGCTGCCTCGAGTAGCGTGAATTATGTTGCGAAATAAAGTGCATTATGGACAGGATGGCGTCATTTTTTGCTGGCTGCAGTTTTACTCGGATATCTGCAGCGTTTTTCGCACAATATTTTTGTTACTTGTTTAATTCGCATAAAGCTGCATCGAATCTTGAATGAGCTCTTATTATACTATTTACCAGTATACGCTGTCCAATGAAACGAAAATCATAATGTTAGAAATATTTATAAAATTCTATGGATTAGACATGTAATTCTATCAAAATTGTGATATGAGTAATTTGTAACTTTTTCTTTCATCGTCATAAAAATCATATATAATATTTAATTTGAATGAATAACGAAATTTATATGTTTTAAAACATAAAATAATTTGTGTCGACCAACCAAATAGTTCGGGCCTACATGGCGCAGAAGTAAAATTTAATGTACCGGGTTGGCGTATTTCATAGACTTTTTGCAGCGCAACGTCGTGCTTAACGCAACGCAGTGATTAAAGACAATATTTTGGTGGACCTCGAAGTTTAGCTTTACTTAAGAGGTTGGCAGCCACTCGGGAAACGAGCGTTGTGATTGAACGAAGAAGTCAACGGGCGTGAGCTATTCAAGGCGTGTTCGCACTGGCGAATCCGTAAAATTGATAAAGTTTTGCGGTGTAACTTTTATAATAACCCCGTTGTCGAAGAATTTTCGAGCGTGTACAAGCTAGCAATTTATGTTGCATCGTCTTCTTCTCCCGAGGCGCTCGCTTAGTCTTGCTATTATTATATTTGCATTTGTCACGCTTTACGGCATTGTTTCGTTGCTCATTTACATGCCGGCGCGAAATAACGCGATCGTGGCTCGTGACATTTTTCGCTCCAGACGCTGTTGAACAAAAAACGAATCAGTTTTCCGCTTTCATTCGCAGGCTACTGGCCCTCACGAGCTGTGTGCTCTCGAAGGTTACTTGGAAACGGTCCGACTGTTATTGAAAAGTATCGGTTCGCGCTATGAAAAGTTTCATTAACCATTTCCGAGTGCAATTAGATGGTTGAATCGTTCTTTTCTTTTACATCACAGTCGCATTAAGAAAAAAAACTTCGGCTGATTTCATTGGAGAATTTAGTTTTCACAATATTTAGTTCTCATTTACTGATTTTTCCAATTAAAACAACTGATAAATCGTGTGTAACTGCTTTACGGAACCCGTTAAATAAAATTTACGGTATTTTGTCTTCGTCGCACTGTTAAAATATGCTATACTTTATCAGAAAGAAAACTTTTTAAAAAGAAATCTTATTAATGTGCGCATGATTAGGATTTTTTGTCAAAGCCGCAAGTAAAACTTTCATATGACCACATCTTTCTCTATTTCCATCGTAGAGTATATAATCCCGGCGGTCATTCATTGCGAACTGCACGAGCCCGAAACCCGAGCGACTGTGTTCGTGGCCACGTGCGACCAAGTTTTTTCATCAAACCTCTTATCAGGAGCAGATCCGCAATCAGAATATCCGCAACAAGCTCGATACGCAGTGTCGTGAATCACCGTCTAATCCCTAATGGAAACTGGAAACGGAACAGCCGACTAGTCGAGGCAAAACAACGCTCAACACGGCCAAATCCTCGGGCGGCCACTAAACTTTACGACCATTTTCGTCCAGCACTTGTCGTCCCCGGGTGTATTGGGCGTCGCCCGAAAATTCGAAACTTCTCGGCTCACGGAAGGCTGGCTTGCTGTGCGCTTCAGGGACATTGATAGGAACGCGCTCCGGGTCGTAAAACCCGCGGGTCACTCGTCTAAACTTTTGTCTGATGCGTCATGACCATTGACCTGACTAAGCGTCACGAATGACGCGTCGATGGCACAATTTTAAGAACGGTTCGTCTGCGTAGTATCTATACCATTTTTTCATCAAATAATACAAAGTCTTATACGAAGAAAAACGTGGGAGTCATTTCAATTGGAAATAAGGTCAAGTAAATAGCTCACCAAAGACGAAGACGGTAAATCTTCGTATGGAGAATGTTGAGTTTGTCATTTTTTATTAGTTTGACTGGTTTATGTGGTTAAGATTCGTGGACAAACAGTGAGGTTGTGAAATAGTTAAATTAACGTTTTTAGACTTGTCGAGGTAAGTTCAAGTGTTGCTGAAAGTTAGCCACTAATTTGGTTTAAGTAAATGGGTTATTGAAATTTCACACAGAA
Source organism: Aradophagus sp. ZL-2020 (assembly GCA_022817685.1). Classification (NCBI taxonomy): domain Eukaryota; kingdom Metazoa; phylum Arthropoda; class Insecta; order Hymenoptera; family Scelionidae; genus Aradophagus; species Aradophagus sp. ZL-2020. The sequence goes on along the minus strand of JABFOV010002451.1, from coordinate 9,234 downwards.
CTTAAGTTTCGGTGACACTTAGGCGAGACTGACGGAAAACGGTGGAAGGTGAAACTTTGTTTGAATTGTTAGAGCGGCGAATTTTCTTCGAGCTCATTTATATTGTAAGATTAATTTTCTAAATATGAGAGTTTAATTGATATAAATTGTTATTTAATGTAATAAATAGTGTATAACTTTTTTATTACACGTATTTATGATTGCGAATTAATTTTTGTTTCATTCGATCCCAGCAAACTGTTATAACATTAAAATAATTATTTACATAAATTATTTAAATTTTTTAATGATTGTCACTGATAAAATTTTGTTACTCAAATTTATAAAAAACGCTTTATACATTTCGCGTGGAATTCAACAACGTTTAGATAATCGAAATAAAGAATAATACTTTAAATTATATGTCTATAGGTTAGAATATTGAAAAGTTTGAATAAAATGTGAACAAGATAAGATACGGTATGAAAATGAAATCATACTAAGGTCTAGTGCAGCGTGAGAGATGAAAGACAGGACAATAAACGACAAACATGATAAACGGTCTTTGTGGGAGATGTAGTGCTGTCAGAAATGTTGGATTGAAATTGAAATTTTGACACAGTACAGCGAACTGTGAGAAGACCTAAACTAATCCGTACCATAAGATCGTACATTACTATTTGATCTTGACTCCAGCACGTATTGATAACTTATTCCTAATGATGCGCATCATTTATCATCGATATGTCGCGTGAAATCGATTTCCACTTGCCTAATATGCGAATATGACGTATTACTCTTCGTATGAAATTCCCATGAAAATCTAGGGAACATTGAGTTTCAAAGCCATTTCGCTCGCAAATGGTTCCATTATATCACTCGTCAGTCATTTGAATACGACTCGACTTTAATATGTTGAAATAAATACATTATTATTATATTACATTTGTATTATATTGTTAAATAACAATTCACATAAATTATTATATGACAATACAATTTAAAATTGTTTCTGTGTAATTAGTAATGCACTTATTTTGCTAATTTATATAAAACGATAAAACCGTTAAAAAACATTTTATTATTTACTATGTTTATTGAGAACGTTAGAAGTGTAATTTTTCAAATTTAATCATCAAAAAATTAGATGTTGATTATTAAGATAAAAATAAATGTGTATAAATTGCACTTACTTTCTGTGAAGACGTAAGTTGCTTTGAAACCTCTTGAGTGTCTGGACCCAACGTGTCCATTAAATTCAAGGAGTAATCTTTGTCCATTACTCATTATTGGCCGTGGAGATGTCATACCGCAAAAAGAGTCAATTTTTTCCATTTTCCCATCTATGTGAACATAAGCTACTAACGAGTCCACTCCTTCGCAACTGCAACAGTAAATAATGCTCCTATTTTGTTGACAATGTTTGATTCAGAAACAAAAACGACCGTACATAATTGTAATTGTTCGACTCATCTGAACGTTTGTACATCGCTTTGTCTTAAGTTTTTAAATTTCGGTAACACAATTTTGTTTTATTTTGCGTTTATATTTAATCTATTTTTTTACGTTTATTTTAAAAATTGTTTGCTGTTTGTTGATGTTCCAATTTATAATGCACAGAATTAAAAAGTATTTTATATACAAAATTTAATCACTGAAATTTATAGTTCATTACACTTCACATATAAATTCATTTGATTATTTTTTCAAATCGATGTTATTATTGATTTACAACTGCACTCTTCTCGTCCGACAAATCACGTTTATCACAAGTGAACACATTTTTTCGTTTTGGATTTGTTATTCTTCAATGGCAATTTTTGTATGCAAATTGTAATACAAACATGTTAGCGTGTTACATTGGGTTTCGGATTGTAAATTAAACGATCGTTGCGTAGCAATTTGTTCGGTTGACAGTATTGATATAGGTTTTCGCAAAAGGTTTCATAAAGATTTGACACGAATCTAATTTAAAAAAGCACCACGAATAACTATAGGACCTAGGTGATTGGATGTCGCGTTTTACAAAGTTATTTGAATCAGTGATTCATTTGACGAATAGTCGACGCGTTTTGAATTTTACAAATTTCATATGAACTAATCATGGAAAATGATACTTCTGTAGTGAAAACATATTCTGTTGATTATTTGCAATTTATTAACCATTTAATTTCATGTGCACTCTTAGAAGTATTTTTTTGGATTGCACGACAAATTGAATGCAAATTCATCATTTTGGCACAAAAGAATTTTCTTGACTTCAATCTCAGTCCTTTTAGAACAAAAACGAATTTTTTTGGTACAAAAGAGATCCTTTTAATTTAATGTGAATTTTATGAATAATTTTTTCAGTTTATTAAATATGTACAGCTACAAATGATATAGATCTAACAGTGGGGCATACTTTGATGCGTTTAAGTTTTTGTTTATATTTGGAGACATTGATTAACAATTGATTATTGATTAACGATCAGTGTCGTATATCTGCGTTTATAGGTGAACATGGAAAAGGAATATGGAATATGTCTAAATAAATTAAATTGATATTATTGTATCAAATCAAATGAAATAAAATAATATTGTCGTTTTTGTATTTTATTTGTATTTCCGAAACAAAAAATGAAAAGCAGCAATCAACTTTTTTCGGAAAAAATTCTGTAAGAAACGCTGCAGTTCATGAGGATTTATTCAACAACTATTGACAATTGCATTACCTTTCCAATAACATATTCTTTCATTTCTGAATGGATAAACTAATACTTGTATTGACAGAAGCACATAGAATACTTCACCTTTTGTTATCACGGAAAAGCTTGCACCAAAGTCAAACAATACAGCCTTTGGTATGTATGCAGAACGACGTATAACGGTCAGCCACATTCTCCGACCAAATATAATTTTATCGAAGCAATACAAAAAGATGAGCGATTCTTCGTTCAGATGCTAATAAGTTTTCGAATTTTGCATAATTTCGACCATGTATGAACGTTAATAGCATTTAATCGGAAAAAAATTTCACTGCCGGTTCTCGAGAAAAAAAAAAAAGATTCTTTCGTGGCGGATAATTTTCGATTGATTGTTAACTTATAATTCTCAGATCGCTACACTTACGATCTAATATGGTTATTTCAACGACCTATTTCTCTTAACATTCGAACGCAAATAAATCACGGAACGGAACGTACGCTCGCCCGGCCCACAGTCTGATTCTCTTGAGTCCAAAATAAGAAATTCTCGTTTAGATAACTTCTATCGATTTTACGTCGCAACTACTCAAGTATTTGGGAAAACAAAATATTTATGATGCTCCTTGCGACTGCGGTTTTCATAATGTTCAATTTCGTGAAATAAAAAGACTCGAGTAAATTATTAGCTCTTTGTACGTATAGATAATAGTCGCATTGCAAAACTGGTTCAATTGATTTGCGAACTTATTTCAATGTGAATAACATCTCTATTGCAGCATCTCCATTGTAATATCGTTATCGCGAATTTCAGTTGTAATTTATCATGTAACATTTATCGATGGTAATAGATCTCAAACTACGAATAAGCAGATTTGATCAATAGATCGAAAAGAAGCTGAGCAAACTATGATAAAAGATGCGTTTTGCGATGTGTATTGCAGATAACCTCTTCACCAAAATCTATTAACCGATTTAAATTTATTTTGTGATGAAGTAAACCACATTATTTTATATAAGAGGTTTAATTCTTAAATTAAAAGTCGTTATTTAACCAATTTTATTTGACAGTCAAATAAAAGTTTATAGCGAATGAACATTTGCAAACAATTTTAATAAAAACATGATAAAGGAAATTTTGTACTCTCAAAAAGAAGCATTCACGAAGATAAAAAATTCTAAACTTACTCTTTCACGTCGTCTCCCGTGTAGTGAAGATCGAAATCTTGGAAGGTCACTTGGATCCTCTCTTTGCCTCTGCCTTGGAAGTCGTATCTACAGTGTGTCCTTGGCGGATAATTTCCTGGATACCCAGGTGACGTAATGGTGCCAGTTTTTGTTGTATCGCTATTGAACACCATGTCACAGGACGAAGCTGTAACAAAAATGTAAATCGAAATTTTAAGAAATCATATATGTACTATTTGCAAAGTTAAAATTTCTTCTGCCTTCCAACAAACAGAAATTCTTATTTATATCTGTAGATTGTGACTAATCAGTTTGCTAGTTTATCATGAACATGTCGTAATTTAGGCAACTGGGGCAAGAATGTGACAAAGATTTAACGCAAACAAGGACCGAGAAGCCGAGACAAATGTAGCCGAAAGTTATGAATCTTGTATGAGGTTTCGGACAGTGCAGTATGCCGTGAATCTTATTGTGTATTCCTCGTCTTCGCAAAACTTATTGACAACAATGTTGGTACTGTTTGGGCCACATTGAGAAAACAAAATTGTTCAAGTTACTGTTTAGACAGTAAGAAACACTATTTGCGTGTTTATCAATGTAATCATGAAATGCATGCGACGGCGTTGATATTTATGACTTTATTTTGTCATTTTGTTAATTGCCGTTTCTTTATATGAAAACTGTCGTGTATTTTAGTGATATATACATCGTTATAACCGTTAGGTTTCAATTTATGCCGAGTGAAAATTTCGTTTAGTAATTCATAAATTTGAATAGTAGCCCTTACACATTGAAAAATCGTGAGGTGTTCGGTAGAAATGGACTTGTACATTTTAAATGTAATAATACACTTATGTTTTCTTTTTCCTGTTATGTAAAACTGTATCTTATTTCACATTTCTTTCATATTGTATGGAAACATTCATTCAGAAAATTAGATTGTTGAATTAGAAATTTTAATGTTACATTGAATTAAAAAGAAAAAAATCTAATGCTCTGACTGAGTGATGTAAATCATCACTTCACTAGGATTATTTACTTTTTTTGTAAACTAACGACAATTTATGTTAATTTATATTCGAAGCATGTAATTTCGTTGTAATTTGTAGAAGCTTGTATACTTTCTTTAGTGTGTCAGGTAATTTTTTTTCAGTAATATAAAATGTTTAACTCGATACTAATTGATATGATTTAATCGTTTCACTCGACAAGTTCTTTTCGTATTGGTTTCACTTCATTGTGATGTCAATAGCAAATTATTTTCTCATTCCTAGAAACGTTTCAATAACTTTGAAGGTAATATTTGACAAAGAAATAATATAACGTTAACGAGTAAAAGGTTTGAAAAAAAGAAAAATAAAATAAATAAATCACTTGTCAAGCTCTTTTATCTTGGCGAAATATGATATATCAAAGCTGGAAAACGTAAAAGGAGCAATCATACGATTCTCATTTTCACTTATCAAATTCTTTACAATAACGTGACTTTTCCGCCGATAAAAGTTAAAAGCTAGTCGAATAAAAGATCAGCGAAATGGAGTCTATTTAAAATTTTATTCGAACGTAATTACTCGATTAAATCCTCTGTTAATATCATCGAGCTGATGGGTGCAGTTGATTGTGTCAGATATATGAAAAAAAGCATATCGGATTTACAATATTTTTCGGCGTGAAATTTCGTACCGAAAAAAACTGAAAAGTGTTGCTGATTGTATAAATAACGATGGTTTTGATCCTTTGAAAAAGTACACTCAAATGATTTTGCATCATAATTCGAATAATAAAAATTTGGAAATAACAAAAGTTATTTTACGTATAAAGTTAGCTGCGCTTATTTTTTAGTATCTTAATATTAATAAATAATACAAATTATTTAGATTGTATGCTTTATCATTTTGTTGTTTAAATTTACGAAGGGTATTATTTAGTTTTCTCAGTGCAGCTATAATTTATTATCTTTCGTATCTTCGGAACTAGCAGTTACGCGCTAAACGGTAAATAACATTCGATTCAATGATAAATGAGCTCATTCAATGAAGTAAATCACCAAGTTATTTGAGTTCGTAATCTCGAAAACCGCGTTCAAATTACGTTGTTTGATCACGTGTTATCACAGGCAACTTGTTCAGCAACACTTTATATACTTTACTTTGAAGAATCAACAAATTAGTTGTGTCGTTTAAAATGGTATTCTGTTAAACGTATTTCCTGCTACGTGTAGTTATGTTATTCAAACAATTTCGTAAATGTTTGATTCAATGAATTTCACGAAAATTCGTGGTAAATGAATGAAATGAAATTGTTCGATTTTTCTTTGAATATTTAATGTTTTTTTTATGCAATAAAAATAAAGATACTACATGTATATAGTAGTTCTATTATTGATTCATCAGATTAAATTATATTATTACTTTAATAAAGTAATAATAAAGTTATAATTAGTTTTATATGCTGTATATATTTATTATCAATTAAAAATGTAACGTAAAAATCATAGTTTGAAATGTTTTTAATGCCAATTTTATTTATATTATTTTAATTGCTTTATAGAACATGTATTAGAGGTGCGGAAATTCCGGTAAATATCGTCGGTATGTTGTCTGACTATTTGAACGCTCAACCACTAGTTGTCACGTTGCATCCGCGTTATGTAAATGTTTTCCTACTTGAATAAAAATATCAAAATACTAAGCAAACTTCAATGTGATGTCTGTTAAAATATTATCAATTAATGATTCAATAATATTTGTTTTTCAATTATTTACTTTAATAAATAATACAAACTATTTTCTCTTTGAGTAAAGACCCGCGTGGAAAAAAATTTTGCCAGCTGGCAAAATTGGTATTAATCTGGCAGAAGTCTGGCATTTGTTCGCGAGCCAGACCTATGCCAGACGCGTGCCGTATCACTGCCAGACTTCGTAAGTCTGGCAAGAGTATGGCATGCATCAGACGTAGGTCTGGCTCACGAACAAATGCCAGACTTTTGCCAGCTTTATACCACACAGCTGGCGACAATCTTTTCCACGTGGGGAAAATCTGATTTTAATAATAAAAAACAAATTCTGCGTTTTTTAATTGTAAACTGGCAGTATAAGTTTTTTAAGCACAGTAACATCTAATTAAAGAAAGTTGTTTCAATCAAAACTACGTAGTTAATAACAGCTCAATACAAGAGTTTTTGAAGTAGGTTGTTATTCTATTTTGTTAGTTTTATGAGTACCTACTCAACTTGAGATTCTCGCGATAATTAATTTCAAGCTTTTCGTTATACATGCATCTTCCGCGGTCAGTAATACGTATTAAGTTTCTTTTTCGGGAAAAGAAAGATTTTGTTTTTGCTCTGTTGAACGTGACAGATTATGTTATATGCATGAAAACCACTCAGTATGGCTGGTTTTTATACTTTTATCTGAGCTGTTCGTGTTTTATCAAAAAGTTTGTTGCCATTGGAATGAGAAATTCACTCCGACGGTGTTCAAAAGCGCACATCTCACGTTATCATGAACCTAAAGTACACTTTTTTATATGTCAACGTTTTATAGTTTAAATTTACTCAGTATAATGCCATAAAATAATACCCGCGGCTTATTATATAACAAACGACGCTACAGGTAAAACTACATGGAAACATTTTTGACATCTTCGTTGCACAATTTCTAATAAATGGACTTTCTCGTTAACATTTACACTGACAATTTATTGCTCATTTGCAATCAAAAATTAAATTTGTATATTGATATTTATAATTTTTATGCTTCATATAACTGTATCTGATAACAACATGAACTGTTAAAGTAAATCTTTGTATCTAATACGTTTTGTCTTTTATGGTTTAGTATTCTCTGGCGTAAACATGTTTATAGTTAGATGGGTTATTTCTGTATCTCTAGTAGCTATATTATATACCCGTCAACTTTTACGTCATAAACAGATATTTTATAAGTAGGCGTTCATCGTATCTGTAAATCGAAATTTTTCTTTCCGTGTATTTATATAAATGGTTTTAATCTCGTTTCATGCACAATGTTTTTTTTTCAATATCTTTATAGATATCTTATATTACTGTAATTCATCAATGAGTGAGAATAATATTCAATAATATATCAATAATGTATTAATACAGTATAGCATGTAACTACACGGAAAAAAATATCATTGAACCAATAACACATTGGAAATAAAAGGCTGGTAAAGGGGTAAAATAATCAAAACAGTTGCTTAACTTTCTCTCAGGTTCACTTTTTCTAGATACCAAATGCTAATTTTCGCGACAAAATATTCTATCTCATTCTTTTCCGAATTTAATTTCCCGCGTAAGACTAATCTCATTTCTCCATGTTTGAATAGGGAAATGAGATTACCCTCAGTCGTTTAGTTACTTTTCTTTAACTCTGATAAAGCCGGTTGGCGTATAATTTGTAAACAGATTACCTGGCAGAATTCAAGATTAATTCACGATGTGAATTCTCTTCGTACGCAAAGCATACGTCGGCATGTCATTAAAACCGAAACGGAAACAAGGGCTGAAAATAACGAGATACCTCTTAACTTTCAGCGCGCCATATTTACGTCGTGATCGCGTCATCAATTGTAGTCGCTGTTCAGTGAAATTAATTCTTTTCTGCGGTGGTGTCTTTGAATTCTGCCGGGCATTCATAAGCCCGGCCAGGTTCGACTGCGGACAGGAAAGAGCAGTCGCCGTTGGTGGCGAACGTTTTAATTTGCATTCATGAGACGTCGCGGCGAAATTCTCAGCAAAACGAAGCATCCCAAGCGCGCCGTCGAGTTATAACATCAGCGCGGAAGAAAACCGTTCAGCTTGATTGATTCGCGCCAATTTAGACGGAGGATCCCAGATCTTCGGCACTGCGAAATTAGTGGGCTATAGATAAAGAGACTTTTCAGCAAAAACTTCTGCAATCACGTCGGGCAAAAACAAACACTTATACGGGCGTTTTCATTTATTCAATTCCTTATCTTCAAAGTTTGGCTTATATTGTCATCGCGCGACTTAAGACAACGATCGGCTACTTAATTGGTGCAATCACTTTTGTCGCTTAATCGTTTGTGTTCGTGACTCGATATAATAAGGTTTTTTTAAGCAATTTCAATGTATATAATACGTCATATAATATATAATATGACAATACGCAATTGTAAATTTGATTATTAAATAAGTGTGCTTATTTTTCCCACTTATTTTTAGTTTGCAGCTCCAGGTGTTTGCCATGTGATAAACTTCACGTACATAATGAAGTAAAGAAACAAACATGAAAAAAAATAGTTTAGCAACACATTATTATGCACATACATTTGCATCGACAACTTTATAAAGCATATTGTAAAGGTATTACGAAAATTAGAGTCATAAACTAAGTTG
>JABFOV010002450.1:3981-17146 GCA_022817685.1 Aradophagus sp. ZL-2020 | reverse complement strand
AAAAAAAAAAAAAAATTACAAAAATTGCCACATGACAAATTACCGACATGAAACATGCTTTTTTTTGAAAACAATATTAATTCGTGTATTTTCGTGTTTAATTATACCTATGTTTTTGTTTTCAACATTTGCATCTTAAAGTTTTTCCAAACATTTCCTCCCGACATTTTGCCACGTGGTAAAGTTCATGCAAATGAGAAAGTCAATTATTAACATTGTTGTTTAATTAAGACTACAAATCAGTTTGACAAGAAATTTTTTTTTAATTAATGAAAGCTTAAATTCATAAAATTAATTCATAATTCAGGTTAATGATATATACCCCCACTTCATGCTATTGCATGATCCGAATGAGTCATTTCGTTGCGTTTCAATTGAAATTCACTGTGAAGCAATTTACGACTGAAAAATTTGTTTAATTTTGAATTCGATTTGAAAAAGATTTTAATACAATTCAATAGTTTTTAGATTCCTTTTTTCCGAAAAAAAAATAAAAAAAAATAAAAAAATAAAAAAAAATAAAACTTTATAAATCTACATTGCAAACTGGTTTCTTCAGGCCAAAAGGCGTGCGTGTCCGATATATAAGTTTCGAAGGTTCGCGTGGATTAAATTCCGGAGGCACGGGGGAAGGCCGACCAGGCAAGACATTCCAAACGGAAAGGGCTTAAAAAGAATCAGTCGGCGATATTCGTCCGGAAAATTACAATGAAAAATATATTTAATGCAATATTCCAGTGGAAGAGTTTGCCATTTATAAAAGACTAACATCTCGGTAAATATAGAAAAAAAAATGTGGTTGTAAATATGTACATATGTAATCAGACATGGTCACCTTCGGAGTGAAAATAAAGAAGCAAAATAGTTAACATAAAAAGCTTTGATACAGATAATAAATATATTACTTCGTCAACCGTGTAAAAATATTTGTAGTAGTAAAGTTTTTTTCTTTATTTAATTCACATAATTAAAAAACGTACATTTTACGAACATTTTTATATGCATTAAAAATAAACATTCTAGTCATTTGTAGGTAATATCAAAATGAAGCAGATTTGAGTGATGTACTGTGTTATCGACCGTTGTCGGTAAAGTAGAAAACTGCACATTAGTTACCATTTGTTGAAAAGTTAGAATTTATTACAATCTCCAATACGATAAAATTTACAAATCTGATTTTGATTGTGATCTGATTTGATTCGATATCTGTAATGAATTTTGTTAGCTTTTAGTTAGATGATTATCAAAGAAAAATTTAACTACGGTAATGACTGATTATTGTCTTGAGACTGACTGAAGAATTTCCATTAAATTTCAATTAATAATCAGTCAATAAAATCTTGAAAATTTTTCCTGCAAACTTCCAACTAAAAGTCAGCTAATTTTTTTTCGCGTATATTTTACTGATGCATGTAGTTTTATTTTAGATCCTGATTTTTAATAAGTCTCATTTTTAGATAATCCTTTTGTAAATCATTTTTCATGAATTACTTTTGTAAGATTAACCTACCAATTAAAAAAATTAATTTAATATGAAAAAAAACGTGAACTTCATAACTACATAAAAAAAAAATTTTTTTTAGGACGCTGAAATTGTAAGACAAATATAAAATTCTGATTATAATATTTCTATAATAATACTCTATTTGTAACAAAAAAAAAAAAGCTTCAAAAATTTTAAATTTTCAATGTATTGATGCATACTCACCATTATAAATTTAATACTAAGATCAATTATCTAATATATCTTAATAATGCAACAATCGTTTTGTAACAGATTCAGTTTAATGATTGGACAAACGTTGCATATGAACATGATATTTTGAATAACTGCAAAAATTTCAATTGTATAAAAACAAATTCATTAATTGAATACATTGTTCAGATCCGTATTGATAAGTTAGATCATTTTTTTTTTTTTAATATTACACATTTTAAAAATTCATAGTATTACCTTTAATAATTCTGTTAATGAAAGTATAAAGAAATGCCATACTCTAATTTGACTTGGTTTAATGCACCTTGATTGAATTATGTAAATAACCTTGCCGATCTCTGGGGATGATTTATACCATTCGGAATTGTAGCTACGTTTGTGATTTTGCACAAAAAAATTATATCAATTTATTAAATTGAAGTGAAAGATTTACGTTAAAATAAAACTTTTTTTTAATTAATAAAGTCAGATTAAACTTGATAATTAAAAAAAAAAAAAAACAAAAAAACAAAATTAAAACCAAACGATAATAAATAAATAATCATAAAAATGTATTCAATATACCAAGCTGTTCTCAAAGACATACTGTATTGTGTAATATAATCACCACATGTTTCTATGATAACTATTTCTATGGAGATGGAAAACAAAAAAAGAATGACTTTTAAAAAAATTTGTTTACTTGCTGAAGTCATATAAAGCTGAAAATTGAAAAATACGTTCCTTTAATTTATTTTTCAAATGACCTTGATACCTCAAAAACAATTGTTTTCTTAAATGATTTAATTGTTTAGATGTTGATCAACATTCTCAACCCAAATGACTAAAATGTGCAATTTTCAATTACATTTTAATTTAACATTACTCTCTTAGCCTGATTTGATCCAAGTTCAACTTGGTTGAACTTTAAACACTAAAAAGTGAAAAAAAAAAAAAAAAAAAATAGAAAACAGAGTACAATTCATGATTATTTTTCCAATATTTACAATTACAATTTGACTTTTATTTTAGTGATGCATAATTATTACTACAGCTTTTATTGAATAAACAAAGTTAGACATTTTTGTCATTAGTGGATTAACTTTTCGTAAAGATTCGAAAAAAATCTTACCAAACAAAACATATTTACAAGGGAAAAAATCACAGAACAATAACCCACTGCTATAAGTGTCCTCCACATTATTCCCAGTTGGTCAATAAATCTATTTTACAATAAATTATAAGTTGCAGAATAAAAAACATTCATATCTTTTGATAAAATTTATTTGAATGCAGTATAAAATAGAAAACAAAAAGATTTTGTACTCCCCCCCCCCCCACTTCCCATGAAAACCAACAAAATGAATAAAAAGAACGATAAAGGTTTTAATTTTTCTTATCGTAATCATAAACAAAGGAAAAATAGGAAACAAAAACTAATAAACAAAAAGAACTTACAATTCTTAGAAAAAAATATGCTTTAATACACAATAAATAATCCTACTATTCAACTCAAATAATATATAATAAATTTGATCAATTTTCGGATCAATATTCGCACCAAAAATATCGATTTGTATCCGACTATGTGATTTTTATAAAAATTATATATGGATCATAAATGAGAACTTTATTACACCATATTTAGATCGTATAAATCATATATACTTAAAAACATCGACTTTTGTTCGTTTATATATAATTTATATATGGGTCAAGTATGGATCATATATACCTTCTTGATGCCATATTTATGCGTATATGTCATATATACTCAAAACTATCGATTCTGGTTCGAGTATATGTGACTTATATATGTATCATATAGGGATCATATATAAACCTCTAAACCTGGGGTGTATAACAAATTTTTAAAATTGGTTTCCCAGGATCCAAATATTTGGACCCCCAAATATTTGAGGGTTAAATATTTGGGGATCAATTTTCGGGGGTCTAAATATTTGAGGGTCCAAGTATTTCGGGGTCCAATTATTTGAGGGTCAAATATTTGGGGGTCTAATTCACGCCAGAAAAAAAAATCCCGCTTTTCCCGCGTGTTATACATCCTGAAACCATATTCAGATCGTATATATCGAAAAAGGAAAAAAGCAACAAAAAAAAATAAAAAAAAGAAAAATAAGAAAAAATAGAAAAAAAAGAAAAAAATAGAAAAAAGAAAAAACGAGGAAAGAAAATTAAAACGAATTTTGTAGTTACCTTCTTTTGACCTTCGTTGTTCACTTGGCGAAAAATGTCTCGAAACCGACAGAAACTTATACAAAAAAGGCACTATAATTCGCCGACGACGTACCAAAAAAAGATACATTTCGATACACGAACACTCGCGCGTTGAATCAAACACGTAAAACAATGTACTACCGCGAATCACGCTAAACCGAACGCTTGCCGAAAACAAGAACAATAAACGGATTATAATGACGTAGTTCGACAAAAGTACAAACGACGCCACGACAATGTATTACTGATTACTCGCATCACAACGATATATCGCGAAACACGGAATAAAACTTAGACACGACACTACTTCGATGCGGCCTGGAGGGAGGACGGAACAATAATGCCGAATGGCGGACCGCTCGATGCGGCCGACCGCTTCTCATCCCCTCCACTTGCGCGCGCACCAATTCCCCGGGCCCGTGCGCCCGCCATTTCTTCATCGAGATTATTTGCAAATTCGATGAATAACAACTTTTTCAATAAAAAAAGTTGTTAATTTTCGAACATGCAATGAAAAATTCATTTTATAGTTTGTAAAAGAAAAAAAAAAATGGCCACGTGTACCTTTTTCGTCCATGTTTCTTAGTCCTAAAGCGGGTCGAAAGCAGTAGAATCTTGTGCAGGAGAATAGAATCCGAACAAAATAATAGATCCGCGTGGAATGATGCCATTTTTCAAACATTAACGTCACTAATTACTTCACTACGCAAGGGAGGAAAGACAAACTAGTAATGGCGGGCGGTGGACTTCTCTGCTCTGACGCCGTTACCCCTTCCACTGGCGCGTGCGCGCGCGCACATCCCTACTCGACGCACGCAACCCCCCAATCAACTTTGATGAAAAAGAGATTCAAGGATACTACGATGCTTAAGAAATTGAAAATATTGATTTTCAAATTTAAATAAAATAGGTTTCTTCTAGAACAATTTTCATAGAAAATAAATAAAATAATATCAACGATGCTGACTTTTGTATTATTTGAGTTGAATTTTTCGAACTATTGTAAACAAACATTGGTTCGATTTCTTTTCTTTCTTTTGAATCTTTGATTTCATAACAAAAACAAATACGTAAATATACATACATACAAATAAATGCATGAAAATAAAATGAAAATGTTTGATACTTTATAAACATGCATTTACGTATTTCTTAGAATTAAATAATAACTCTGTAAACAAAATTAATAATGAACAATAATAAAGTTTAACTGTATTAAAATCTACAACTGTTTTCCCCATTTTAAATATTAATTAAATACTATCATGATATAATCTTCATGATTTATATATACATATTTTTTTTAACGCACCTGATGATATCAATATGATCTATAACAAACCGACGTAGTTTTTCCATAACGCATTCATGTGTTACATTTGTCGTAGATGATTCATCATAAAGATTTTCTAATCGACATCTATTATATTAAAAATAACCTTAGCAAGAAAATATTATAAATATAAAATATAGGGTAAAAACTCCAATGTATGACCGCTTAAAGTACCAATGAATGACCACTCGTTTAAATTATACTTCCTATCTTGTTATCTGATGGCGTGGTCATTCACTGGTACATCCAATGATGTTGGTCATCTACTGGTACATCCACCCTACGTAAACAACAACAAAAAAAATCTTACCCAAGTATGGTGAATACACATGTCACATAGTAAGTCCAAATGAAAAATAAGCTATCTATTAATGAGTAAATTATTATAACCCAATGTGTGGAAACCAGTTGCGAAATGCAAACAAGATAGAAATGTGGATTTTCAGCGAATATAGTGTAATCGGCATGAAATAAGTAAACCTTTTTGTATTCAATATTAAGTATATCGAACAAAACTTGTACACCAATATAACTAATGTACAATAACATCTCCATGTATTGTAAAAATACTAAAATTCAAATAAGTAGACATGTTATTGTATTAAACATCAAAGATACGATGAAAAAAAATAAAAACAATTTACTAAACCAATATTGAATTTAATAATGTCAACACATTCGAAGGATAACGAATAAACAAAACAAAGTAAACAAACGACATGGGGGTGTGGTTTAAAAACAATAACATTCTATTTTTAATGAAATATATGAAATATATTATTTTAAATTAAATTTTATTTAATACCTAAATAAAGTGTAACAAAAAAAGGACAGCATGTAAACAAAACAAAATAAAACATATTTGTTTATGTAGAACGTAAACAAATGATATCCCAACGTGGTTTCAAAACAATATCGTCATTATCATTATTAATTATTTGAAATATAATATTTTAAATTAAATTTAATTCAAAATATAAAATTAAAAATCTTACCTTTGAAGTAAAAAACTTTTTTGGAGCAATCTACAATGCTCTGATTTATAAACAACTTATCTTTTTCAGTATTGTATGCGGAATTCCACTTCTCATTCATTTCTAATGTCAACCTTTGAAACTAAAATACATATATAAAATTGTATAAGATTTGCTTTATGTATAAAAAATACTATAAATTCAATTTCAAAATATACCGTTTTTTTTTTAAAGAGAAAAGTCCCCATTATGAAATACGCTATAGAGACAATGAGTATTTCCTCACAAACGAAGCAAACGCTATCGAAATCATTTTGGCAATATGATAAATATACTAAATTGACCTAAAAATAATATCAAAGTAAATAATGTCAAACCAATTGAAAGTAAAATAAATAATAACAATGTTACTAATAATATTAATATTAATAATAATAATAATAATAATTATGAAAGAAAATTACTGTTTATTGTAAAAAAACAGAATTCACCTGAGCAAATAAGTGACAAATTGAATAAGTATAAAAGAATGTGTTAATAATCACTTTCTGATACAATTTTTGCTTATACCAAACGCCTGTAAAGATCATATTCTGTCTGGGAATCGTCAAAACATTTTCAAATACAAGAATCTTTTTTCTAAAATCACTCTAAAAAAGATATTGAGTTATATATTTCAAAAAATTTTTTCAATTTTCATTTTTCTTTTTTTCACTTTAAGTTGAACACTTTTTTGTATAAAAAATAACGCACATTTACCATCGTGCTTTATTAAAACAACTAATGGAAATAAAATTTCAAAAAGCATTCATACTCGCAACAATAAATATAACTATTTTGTCATTTGTAAGTTTAAGGGCTGCTAGACACATCCACGTCTAATTGTAATTTCATGCGTAATTACTTTGATGCGACTCAACGTCATTTAAATGCATGAATGCATAATTGTAATGCGAGTCAACATCTCTTTCTTCTGCTTCATCAAATATGTATTAGCAACAATTTCTATACCACTGTTTAAGTCATTAGAAAAAATATTCACTACGTTGATAATTATTGCATAATTAAATAATCATTCGGTCAATTTTTTGCAGCATTGTTATAACTCCATATGTGGAGTACACTTTGAGTTAAATATTAATGCATCTATACAAAGAGAAAGTAATACGTGTTTGTTATAGTAGCTCTGTCCGACTATAAACTGTAGTCAAATGTTGCGAGTCAATGATGACGAGCATAGTTGGTTAATATTTGTGGAGAAAAGTATACACCGAAAACTTAACAAAATGTTTCAGTAATTTGAATAAAAACGAGCTTAAATATTCAATGTATCTGAACTAACAAAAGGATTAAATTACATCGGTGAACAAATTTTAATTCAAGGGTTTTGTAGAGGTAAAAGAAAAAGCATTCAAAGGTATGTTTTAAATTTAAAAAAAGTAAGTAATATAATATTTTGTAAAAATGTAGATTCCATAAGAAACATATAAGTTGAGGTAAGTTGAATCCTTATTTTAGTTCAAACTTCAATTTGTAAATTATGTATTTATGTACACATGACGACTGTATTACAGACAACTTAAAAATTTGACGAATGATAATGACAAATGAATACAACTATAGACTGAACTGTCAATTGATGACCATGTGTAATTTATGTATATTAATTGAACGAATATACAAATATTGTATGAATTCTACCATATTAAAACATTTTTCATAGAAAAAATTGTATTTATATTCCTCTTCTATTTTACAAGTAATAATTTATATTATTTATGATACAAAATACAATACAAAATTCATTCTCGCTTTTTCTTTTTCGATTTCTTTTTTTTATCTTTTTCCTTGTGTTTATGCTTTTTCTTTTCCTTTTTCGATTTTTTCAATTTCGTCTTCTCAACCCACATACCCTTAAGAGGCTTCTCTTTCGGTATAACAACACTGCGAAATATGTGTCTTTGTGTCTGAGCATTTTCCTCGGCAGGTTTATTTTGCGTAGACGGAACAGCCGAAGGAAGTATTGGCCCGTAAACATCCAACGTCAATTCGTCACTATTTTTATTTTTTGCATTATTATCACCTTCCTTACTTTCATTCGTTTTATCATCTTTTTGAGAATCTTCTTTCGATTCAACCTTCTTCTTCGAAAATGCCAGCTTATCAAGATCCAACTTTGCAAAAATTCCTCGAGGTGGTGAATCATTTCTCTGGACATTTACGACGTTTGCAGGCTTGCCAAGTAAAGCAGACTTCACAACTTCATCATTTACATCGTTCTCCTCTTCCGAGTCTGAGTCTTCTTCGCTGCTTAAAAAGATAGACTTAAACAAATCCATCTTTTTCTCTAAATCCTCTGCAGGATTTGAAGAACTCTCTACTTCTCCTTCTCCAACATTTTTTGATTTATCTTCAGATTGAAAAACCTTATGATATTCAGCTTGAAACTGTTTCTCTTTCTCGCTTTCATGTTCACTTTCAATATCGACTAACATTTCGGCGCTGCTTGTCGAAGGTTCATGGATTTTGGAACGTAATTCCACTTTTGGATCTTGCGAAGACTTTTCAAATTTAGATAAACTGCTCCAGTCCATTGAATTAAATACAGAATAACCCTTCTTTTTATTGGTTTCAGGTTTTGCACAACCTACACTAGGTTCAGGCACATTGAATCGCTTACAAACTATGCTTGAAGGCTGCCATGTTTCAGTTCTACGAGTTAATTTACCGAACATTTTTAATTTGGCAGCACGTATCATTGCATCATTGGGACTCAAATTCTCCAAAGGTTGTTCAATCTTTTCGATATTAGGTTGTTCCTTTCCAGAATTCTGAAGTCTGATTACTTGATCAAATTCGCTTTTTTCTTGTTCGCGATCCTTATCGTTCATGGATAGTGGTTGAATCTTTTGCAATTTTGCTTCTTCGCCAGTTTTGACAAATTCCAAGTAACGTTCAAAACGACTCTGCTTGTCTAAATCATAGGCAAACGGTTGTTTCAAGTCTGACCTAACTGTAGGAGAATTTTCTTCAGATAAATCAGAAGAGATTTTACCACCTTTAATGAAATTCGAAGAGTTTATTTTATCCATCCAGGATGACTTAACATTGGATTTTTGAGAATCAATGTTTTGTCGCATTTCCGTTTGTTCTCTTCCATGCAAATTCAATGTTCTAACAATAATATTTTGAGCAGCAGATGAACTGTTAGATGTAGACGTAGATGTAGATGTAGGTGTAGGTGGGTCTGACAATATGCGAGCTCTAGCATCCCGACTTAAAACTGGTTTGTTTCTTTGCGAGAAAAAAGGAGAAGGTTCACTTGCTGGTGAAAATCGACTTTTTGGAAATACATGAATGGGTTTGAAATCCTTTGGTAATATTGGTGGATCGTATCTTTTGATTGGCGGTAAAGGATTTTTGGCTGGTACAAATCCTTCTATACAGTCATACTTTTTTGACTCATTTTTTTTATGAGACCATCTGGATTTATCTTCTGGAGGTCCCAACGTAAAATCGTATTGCGACATATCATCACGACTGTAAACATCTTCATCTTCAGCCTCAAATGCACCGACTCCGAATGCTTGCCCTTTAATGGAAAATTTTTTATTTTTTTCTCTTATACTTAATGTTGGCTCGTCGAATAAATTAACGTGTTTTGAAAGAACTGGTTCTCTATTCAGCCCTTCATATCCCAAGCCGAAGTAGCTGTCATGTGAAACAGGTCTGAAAATAAAAAGTTATTGCTTATTACTTTATTCAATTTAATTTCAATCATTATGATCTTATTTATTTATTTATTTATTTTTTTTTAAGTTAATATTTAATATTGTTCTTTACTTTTGCATCTCGAAATCAGAAGGTGCAAATTTAATATTGGCATATTCATCACCAGATGATTCTGAATCACTACTAGCAGTACTTGGTTTTGCAATGTCCGATTTATCCAAACATCCATATTTTTTCAAAATTTCATTTTGCTTTTGTAATTGCAGTTTTTCTTTCTTGGTCACTCGAGGTCCCACACCTTGTCCTGGTTTCCATCCCATTTTTTTTAGTAATTTGATTCCTATTCTTTCTCTATAAAATATTAAATTGTTTCATAAGAACGCACAATAATATTAATTAACTTAAAGGAAGAAATATTTTTGCTTTAAAATTAAAATAAAACAAATTATAAATAAGTTATATTAAGTCTATTTGATTTACAGTAAAACCTGTTTTTTTACAAAGAATAAAGGAAACATGATGTGGATTTAACACAGATTTTACTGTAGTCTAAGTAAAAATTAATTTAATACTAAATGAACAGTATATGAGCAAACCTTGCTGGAACAAGAAAATCTTGTAAAACTGGTGTACCAGGAATAGGCTGATCATTGATTTGTCGAGACCTAAGTCTCTTAAGATTCTTTTTAGTGTCATCTTTGAAATTATCTGTTGGTCTTATCACTAAAGGAGCTATCCCAAATTCACCCTGATCTTCTTCGTCCATAAAGTCCTGTGGCTGTTGACCAATAGACTGAGCCTTATTACTTCGAGAAGACTTGAATTGCTGAGGTGTCCATCCATCTCTGGAACCAACGGTATTGAAATACCCAGCACTAAAGCCTCCAGTGAAAGCTCCATGGAATCTTCGTCTTCCTTTTTCATCGACAGCAATTTGATCTTGAATAAGCACAGGCTTCTTCCTTGGGATATTATCTGTGGATAAAAAATATTGTTTAACATATATGTATTCAATAAGGTATTTAAGGAATCATTGTTAAATATTTAATTTAATCGTTATTAATATATTTATATATGTGTATAAGTAATATTTTTTGCAGTGTAAGTTGAATTTTTGTAATAATTTGTAATAAATTAACTCTAGTAAATATACGTTTCTTTGAAAATTATACAGAATCTAAAATTTTGTTTAGAATTTTTCACTTTGTTTTTAATTACTGACAAAATACAACTTATAATGTTTCAAAGAAACGTTTTTATTTTAAATAGTATTAAAGTATGAAAAATTATTTTAAATTTTGACCATTTCTTTAAGATCGAATTTTTTACATTGAAATAACAATAAAAATGGAATTAAACGTGTCCATTGTTGAAATAATAAAAATGAATAATTCTTACCTTCATCTAAAGGTTCCAATGGAGTTCCATAAGTAACATAATTCTCATCGTCGCTGTCAGACATTTTTAATAAGTTAAAAGCTTATTTTTATAAATAAATCATCCTTCTTAATACGAATTTGGTATATTGCGGAAAAATTTCCTTTCTCAGTAAATAATACATTATTATTTATAATTTATAATTATCCATACTTTCTCATTTCATAAATGACTGAAATCTAAAATACAATACAATAATCATTATCATAAATAAAATTCTCACTTTGTAAATCATCAATTTCTAATTAAATAGCTTGGTTATGACATTGTAACCTTCAAAATCTTTTATACATACGTGCCATAGTTTATCCTTTACTATTATATTTCTAATTCAGAGTTGCATTTAGAAAAGTCAATTGTTGTAAGTATAAATTTTTATTCAAAACATTAAAAGTAAGGTACTTCCCAACACTTTCTATTGAATATTATTTTCATCTTTTTACAACCAAATTTTACCATAAGAAAAAGCAGTCTAGTAATTTTTGTTACATTAGCTAACCTGTTAGCCCAAGCTCAGTACATTTCTCTATCAACAGTTGCATCGTTGCTCAAACTAGTTACATTCCGAAATATCTGAAATATTATCAGATAATATTATGTTTGTAAGCATCCTTGCGGATAGAACACGAGAATAAATAATATTGGCTTTGAAAATGCATGATATGCATGATTGTGACAACAATATGGTCAATGTATTGTTAACGTAATCATCAACAATTATTAACTGCAATCTCTATGAAGATATTAAAAAGGAACGACATTTAACCTCAATAATAGTTTTTGAATCGGAAAATAATATTAACAGCAAAAATGAGTGAGGAAGAAAGTAAATCTGAAGAAAAAAAGCCAGAGGTGGAGGTAATCTCAGAGGAAAATAAACAATTTTTGGAGGATTATGTCAAAGAATTGGAACAAAAGTAAATATTACATATGTTATATATTTATCACACCCAAAAAATAATCATGTTTGTTTTAAAGATTTATTATTGCAATGTGATAAGAATTTAAACTAATTAATATTATTTTTTATCAGTCATGAAATAAATTGAACTTTTAAATAGCAAGTTTAATATAATTACACATTAATTTAAGAAATACTAATTTGATAATCAATAATACAAACTTTGGCAATATTTGCTGTTGAATTGTTAAATTGGTGAAATCCATGTGATGTAATTAAATAAATGATTACAGTGGTTACTGATATTTTATGAGATATTAGTAATTATCTCATTTATTCATTATTTGTACAATAAACAAAATATATATAAAGTAAATAAAGCCTATTATTTGTGTATGTAAATGCAATATTTGTCAAGTTATTAAAATTCAAAAAATTAGTTTTAAATAATATGTTTTTATATTAACCTTAAAATACCCAGCTTAGTGTTGATTGTGCATCCATCAGCCAAACTTTTGTTTATTTATTTATTTCACAACAAATCAGTATTTTATTTTGTATACATGACAATAAAAAAAAACAATGATTATTTGCAAAATAATATGGAAAAGATCATTTTAAATAAAAGTGGATGTAATGTAAATGAAAAGCTGATGTAATGTTTACCTGATTTTACTATTACATTAAAGGTAAACATTCAATGATCACTTTAAAATAAATATAGATTATAATTTTACTTAAAATTGATTTTTCAAAAGTTAAAACAATAGATTAATATAAAATTTAATCATTTTCAAACCATTTTGACCATTATAATCACATATTAAGATCCCTTCTAATTTTGTAAAAAAAAA
>JABFOV010002449.1:9798-19839 GCA_022817685.1 Aradophagus sp. ZL-2020 | reverse complement strand
TTCTTAAAAGAGAAGACGGAATACGGGGTGGAGAGAGGGCGCGGGGGCGAGGAGATGTGTATAAAAAAAAACACATCAAAAAAAAAAAAAAAAAAAAAAAAAAAAAAAAAAAAAAGAAAAGAAAAAAAGGAGAAAAAAATAATAAAACCTAAAAAAAATGAAGGAAAAAAAAAGAACAAGAGAGATAGCGAGAGAAGGAGAGAGCGAGAGAGTGCGCGAAACTGGAACAAGACGAAGAAAAAGCTGAAGAAAAAAGGAAGGAAAAAAGAAGAAAAGAAAAAAAGGAGGCGCTATCACACGATTTGAGAAAAAGACGGCTCGGAGGTTAGAAGAAAAAGATTATTACCCGTGGCGGAGCTCTTGCCAGTGAATGTCCCGTGTGTGTCGTGAGTTGACACGCAACCGACTTTTTCACGAGAACTGACAATGGTACTAAAACTGCGGGCACCAGCCGGCAATGGGGCAAGCGGACCGTTGCAGCTTGCTCGCTGCCTCGACTTATAGTTGCTCGTCGCTCCACGCAATCCACTGCACAATGAGAGCAAAACAAACGGAATCACGTGACGGGATATGACTGTCGCATGTTTCGGTTCTGCGTCCTGCAAATGTCGCGTTCAGTCATTATTATTGTTACTGTTGTTGTTCTTATTCTTATTATTATTATTATTATTATTATTATTATTATTATTATTATTATTATTATTATTATTATTATTAGTATTATTAGTATTATTATTATTTATATAATAATAATCGACGCGGCAATGATAATAACTGCTTAATAGCGCGAGGATACGTCGCTTTTTCTTCTTCTTTTTTCTTTTAGTTACGTTTTATTCTTTCTTTTTAATCATTTAAATCAACTCAAGTATTTCGTTCATCCAAAAGTTTAGATAAATTCACGATCGAACGTTTTTGGTACTTTTTTGGTTCTTTTATTTTTTCTTTTTGACCTTGGAATTTGTCCATGATTTGTCCATTTGTCCATGATTTTAAAACACTTTTAAAAGATCCATATTAAATGATTTGAAAAACATTAAAAACCCCTTGGTTTTTGCAAACAACTCACAAACTTGGAAATTCAAAATAAATCGTTTGAATCTGTTTCATTGCAACCAACACGAATTCGGTTAAAATGTCAAAAGTTTTTCTTTCAGAAATGTATAAAAAGGGATAATTATTTGGTGTATCAATAAATTAGGAAATGAAAATAGATAAAGGAGTTTAAAAAACGACAAGTGCAATCGAATTGAAGCGACAAAAAATGTATTAATATGATTCGCAACGGACGGATTAAAGTCACGTTGAATTTAAAAGAAACAATTCTAGGTCAATTGATCCATCCGTTCTATGGCATTAAGCCGAATATATTAAAGGCCGTCTTTAAGATTATTGTATATATTTATTACTCGTACAAAGCATATCATATTTTCTACAATTTCATCGACGAAAAAAAAAGTCTTAAAAATCTTTCTTTCTAAACTTCAATTGAGTATTAAATTGAACGACAAAAATGCAGTCTTAAAGATTTCGTTAAGGTGGGAAATAGTTTCCAACTTATATATTAGTGACTTTTGTGAATCAGAATTGAATCACGGCCGTTAACAGACAAATATATTTTCATATTATCATTATTCGTTTCATTATAGAATTTGTCATTCGAATGAATTTGTGATTGATTGAAATTAGTTGACTTTTATATTCAACTGAAAAATTTGAAATTTGAAAACAAAATATTTATGCCATTTTTTTATAGCTATTGAATTTGACACAAAAATTACAATCATGTATGATCGAAAGTAGAAATCAACAACAACTTGGTATGGTAAATTGTTTTCATCATGTTTGAATGCATATTTAAATTTTTTTCGAATTCAAGTTTTTTATTGTGAACTTCAATTATATGACACGTAGACAATATAATAATCATTAAAAACAATTGAAATATACATTTTTTATAATACACACCAACAACCGAATTTGCGAACAACTAAAAATGAGATAAGTTTGATCTCGTTTCGCAGCAGACAGCGCAGACTCTGAAAGTGCAACTTGATTTACGATTCTTTTGCATTGTTCCATTTTAACGAGGACTTGAGCTTGAAGGACTCTTCGCCTTCAACGTACTAAGTGATATTCGGGCCGACAATTTTTCAGGCTTACCGACGAAATCCCGCCCGCAAGCCGGTAATTACTTTAAACGCATCGCCAACTGTATCATCAGTCATTATCGTCACGACTTTTTCAACAGCGCGAAAAATGGCAATCGATAATTTTGCCAAATTACGAAACATTGAAGTTCCGAGAAATAAAGTGCAATGAAAATTTTCCAAATGAAAACGCAAAACGATCCCGCAAAGGACCAAATGACTTCGTATGTCAATCGATTATTTTCTTGTATTAAAATTTTTTCTTTTTCTTTTTTTTCGTTCAACTTTTGAACGTGGCTTTTCTTTCAAGGGTAAGCCTCCGGCAACGGGGTGTTACGATCGTATGGAATTTCAGCAGCCGAGATATTATTACGTTACAGTGTCCCCGTGCAACGCCCATCGTTCTTGCATCTCACTCCTGAGTGGCCACAGTTTTTTATGCAACCCTTGATCGAATGGTATTGCGATAATGAACGTAGAAGTAGGAGAAAGAAAACCGGTCCGGTCTAAACGCATTTGTATAATGGGACAATAGTGGGTGTACATACACATAACGTATTGTACGGAAACAAATGACGTGTGCATACCATGGGGGGAAAAAAAGGTCGGCGACAAATTTGCTACGTTCACTCTTAAAAATTTAAATCTTACAACCAAAGGATTACAATCTTGTTCGTATTGTTTGAAACGATATTCGCATTGTGACCAGACTGTAACAGTTTTAATCAAAACAGATCAAAGTTACGACGAGTTACAATTGTTTTTTTTTCACGTGACTTGGGAGAAGAATTTTTTTACAGTATAATCATTTCGGCGATAAATAATTTTTTCTCTCGTATTTTTGCATTAGAAGTATGATCGAAATTAAATATATATCCCATTCTGTTACAAAGTAGCAGTCAAACATGAAATATTTTATTATTTGTCTAAAAATGTACAAGTATGAGTTGCAACTTCACCAATTTAAATCTAAATTAAAAATTCGAATAATGACTTCTTCACACTTAAGAATAATTCTTTGACCAAAAATAATTCCAGGTACAATATTTATAATGTCAAAAATGTTAGATACACCATCGTCGTTCAAGAATAAAGACAAACGAAGGAACGTAAATACTGCTACCAGCTACTAAATTGATCATTATTGCAATAAAAATGCAAGCTTATACAACAATTGTTACAATGGTCATAAAAATATAGTAATATTGTAAAGTGATAAATTGTGGAAACAAGTTATTAACTTGACATGTTGTTACACTAAGTAGAATATATTGCCCCAATTATCGTGTATACATTAATTGCGAATTTCTAGTACGCGCGATATCAGTCTTTGAAGCGTTTTCAAACACAAATAAAACAAAGTCTACAATGTAGCTTTACAAACCGTTGTATTATTATGTTAAAAAATTAAATGAATTCAACTTCAATCGGAAATTTTATAAATCTACTCCATTGCTTTTCTTATTTTTACTATAAAAGAATCTGCATAGAAATTACATTTTTGACAAGAAATTGAAATTTAAAAAAAAAAAAAATTTCTAATTAATATAAAATTAAAACAACAATTAGTTTTTATGAACCATAATTACCGTATTACTTTTTTCTTGTCAAATAAAATCGTTCACATAACAAATTTATTCAACTTTAAATTCAACGTACATATATAAAATATATATTTATACAATGCAATTTGCCACTTTTGATTGGGACATTGTGAAAGAAGAGTCATCATTTTCAACGTGATATCATTCCAGACGAATAACAAATTAGAAACTATTCTCCAACGAAAGAATCGTTCCGTACTGGAACGATATTTCGACGACTGCAAACGTACAACAATTTTTTCCTTATGATTCAACTGAACCTCTCGACGGAAATGTACATTTCTCATTGACGCAAAAAGTCTTTCGATCGAAGGTTGCCGTTATCGAAAATTTGCATGATTTGAAAGCGCGTTCGAGGATCTAAGAAGTTGCGTAAAAAGAACATTTCATGCCCGAAGCCGCCGGGAATTCAAACGGCAAGGCCCGAGCATCCGAACGGTTAATTTCACTTGCGCGAAATCGGCGACGATAAATTTCTTGCCGCGTGGCTTGTATAAAACATTTTGTATTATAAATCGCGTAAAAATGACGCGCGAGTTACACATTTAGCGGCGACTGTTAAAAATCAGACGCGCCGAAGCCCAAGTTGTTTGACAGCGCGCCGTTTTATGGCCACAAGTACGAAACTTGACGATGACTGCGCTCGTTTACAAACGTTGCATGAAAAGTTGTGCGTAGTTTTACTGCCGGCCGTCATTTACGTTACGGAGAAATTTTACGTTCTACTGCATCTAATTTCGTCATTTTTTCTCCCCCCCCCTGCCTCCCTGTCGCCCGTTTTTTCTTCTTTCTCGCCGCAACAGTGCGTTATCGTTATGCATTCAACGGCCAGATGAATAAAAAAAAAAAAAATCTTGATTGAAATAAAGCACCGCGAACGCGTTTCATCGTGCCTCCTTTCTTTTGTCTTCTTTTTTTTTTTTTACCTCGCGTCGTAAAAGCGTTTCCACGAAAAAAAGGTGCTAAAGCAAAAAAGATTTTGTCGCGTCGCGTACGTTATAAAATAACTCTCGGCCGGCGTCTGTAATTTGCGCGGTTTCCGGATAAAGGCCCCCCGGGCCAATCGATGGCGTTGTTTCGTCGCCGAAGAAAATGACGGTCAAGTTATATTTTAATTGTAGTCCGACTCGCTTCTTACGCCAGTCACAACATTCAACAAGTTGAACTATGAAAATCAATGAATGTGTGAACCATCTATTGCGCATACGTTTCAATCTGACATGCGCGTTACCTGAATATATGGCATGCAATCAATCGATTGACAAAAAAAAAGACGAGAAATAAAGGGAGAAAAAAGAGGGAAAAGAAAGTCAATGTTTCTGCGAACGAAATTTTCTAATTTCGCGCGAAAAGGTAAATAAGTTATTAAGCGGTTATGCGATAAAATTGACGGTAATATTTTAATCATCGTCGATCGCTGCGTTGTATTAATAATTCGGTCAATTGTTATTACTGCCATCGATAGATATGTTTTTTGTTTGAAATGCCATAGAACGATTTTTTAAAGAAATAATTAATAAATTCAGAATATTCTAATGTTTCCTGAAAAATGACGACACTTTTTTAAATTACGATTGTTTTATTGAGAGGATAAGCAGAAGAAGATTACTGCAATACTGATTTTCATTAAATGTCATTATACATGAAATTCAGATGAAAATTGAAGCGACGATATGAATATTATCTCTTGAGTCTACTTCAATTCTATGCGCAAATATGAATTTTTAAGACAAAATATTCGACCACAACCTTTTCGCAGTTTTCGACATGATCGAACTAACCTGAAAATTATGAGCAACAACTACGGTAAAGTATTCTCGTGAAATACTATTTTAAAAATTAATTCTTTTGCGTGTCATTCAACAAACAACTGAATCGTTCTCATTATTTTTCATTTGTATACGTCATTCTTATCGAACTGGCAACATCGTGGTTTTGGCGCCAATTCTCCAAGAGAATATTTGTTTTTGCATATCCTTTGTCAGTTGGAGATCTATGATTGTAAATTTTAACCATGGGATCTACGGCAATGAGAATGATTTTAACATAATTGATGACATAAAAGTAAAGTTTAATCCACGATTGAATAGGCGACAAATTTGAATAAGAATTCTCGCATTTTTCTCTAAAGTGTAAACAAAATGAAAAAAAAAGTGACACGTTTTTTCTTTCGAATTCAATTAAAATTCGTGGAATGTCGACGAGTAAATCAATGTCCCATTGATATCGACAACAATTGTTGTGAATGTTGAATTGCAAAATTAACTACTGTCGTTACTCTGTGCCTACGAGCATACGTTTCTAGCGACGTTTTGTCGCCAGGAGTCCATTTTCACGTCCGCCATGACATCGCGGCGCTTGCCAAAAATATCCGCCTGCGCATTGGCGGGCTATCAGTTACGATGACGGCGTAGGTTGGATGTTGTTGAAAGTCAAGCTCCAAGCTGGCACGCTCGATTTTACCGTAACACGCGGACTGCGACTCGGCCGACCAATCCCGATCTACGTGCAGCGGTGCGAAAAATTGACACGCTAAGTAAATCAACTGGCAATCCGCCGCGGACAAACCGACTCTCCGCGTTGGCAACAATTAAAATCCGACGTTGAATCGTGTTATAATTTGTTTTATCGTAGATCGCGGCGCCACTTTTGCGGCGCTACACGCGCCCTTCGATACGCGAATTTCATTGCAGCACCGTAATTGAATTAATCAGTTAAGAGGACGACGAAATGCACTGGACAAACATGTGTCCCTTAGGTGTCTTCCGCAAAGACACTTTTTTAAACAAGACACTAATAACGTCTCACTACAAGACACTTTTTATAGAAAAGACATTTTATAAGTGTCTAAACGTTTTCAGATAAGACACTTGTTTTTGCAGTGTCAATTGCCAAGTTTGAATGTTCAACATTGCAGGAAAGCTGCAGGAAATTGAAAGCAATTCAAGGGAGGATTGACGTCGTTTTTTAGTTTTCAACTAAATACTTGGTTGATCGAATAGCGAAGTCTGGTCGATGCAACGGAACCGTCGAATAAGCGTCGAACGCGATTGAAATGCAGTTGTTGTTAGATCGGCAAGAATGGGAATTTCGATGAAAGCGTGGCGTAATGAGCGACTTGTCCGCGTCTACGGGGTGACGAGCGATTTGAGACTGTCGAGGTGTAGAAAAGTGGGTACTCGTTTGAGCGGCTCAAGAGTATTACGGAAGGTACTCATGCGGGACGCAAAGTGGTTCACGTTATCCAAAGTATGATTCGCGGCAACGGTCACGTGCGGTGCCGGGGCCGCGAAAACGCGGCTGCCGAACCAACGAAAATACGGAGCGATGGTAATTTTACGCCGCTTACTAGTAATTTCACGCTTTTACTCGAACGCGATCGCGCGCCGTTCGCGTCCGCGTTTTCAGGTAAACGATATCGTATCGGCATTACGGCCAATCGCGACCGCGCCGAGCGATTCGAGACACGCGTCGGCCGATTCGAAATCGTCGCCAATCGAGTCGTTATTATTTACATTAAATATATAAATAAATATATGAATGTAACTATAGCTAAATATACGTGATCCATATAATATAATATGTATCGGTTTTTCATACACATTCGCTCAAGTTGAATCTACGTTACGATAAATTTCCTTTTTCGTCGCTGTTTCAAAATTCAGCTGTTTGATCAGTCGATCGATTTATTTTCTGTTCGATTAAAAGGTAAATTTGATCGTTGAGGGCGATCGATTGAATAGGACGAAAATATGACAGAAGCACCACGCGGAATCCGAGCCGCGGCGGAATATTTCGTGCGGCTGAGATCAGTTGGTCGCTGCATTGAGTTAAACACAAACGTAACTTAGTGGGACAGTAACTGTGACTAACACACGACCCAGAAGACAAGGATCTACACCTCGATGAGCACAGCACGATATTCCCCTTTTCTTTTATCATTTCTCATCATTATCAAGCTATCTAGTTATAAACGCCGAGAAAAATGACTTGTTGTCACTCGTGTTTCAATAACCCTCGGCCGCCTAATACGGTGAGAAAAATAGACGGTCAACGTCAATATCCGTATATTTGTTTCGACTGCTACAGAAAGCAGGTATTTCGTGGTCCATTATCAAATAATGTCAAAAAAGGCAGACAAAATTTTAAAATTAAACTAGTATAAAAAATATATTTTTTTTTATTCAGATATTTGATTTTATTATAGACATCTATGTATGCTATATTTGTATTATAAATAAATGAAAAGGGAAAAAATTCTCGATTCGGCATTCGTGCCAGCATTCAATTTTGAGATTAATGTTTCATGTTACGGATTCGTGATTCGATATGTTAATTCAAAATAAACATTTATCCCGTGTGGCATTTCGTTTCTGCCGTCGACGTTTCAATGTACTAATTCTCTACGAACGTATAAAAAAATCCAAGATAATAATGTTAGTATCATAATTGGGAGACGATCTATGAAAACCATTTCGAATGATTTATACACAACGGAACCTGCTATGCAACGACGTCACTTATCAAAATTAAGTTTCTTCTTTAATAGGACGAAGTGATGCATACAACCCAAATTTGGTCGGCGTCGTCATAACGTTGCGTGGATTTGTATATCAGTTTATCGTTCGGAGCTCATGGGAGTGCGACTGTCTTCAAACAATGACAACGCGTCATTGTTCGAACGTCCTCACTATTCTGCATGTCAAATAATACGCGTACAGTTGGACTGAGAAAAATCTTGCATTGAAAATATCTCATCTACATCAGTCTCCCTGCTAAAAAAAGATTCTTGTACAATTATACCGACCGTCAGTGTAAACAAATATTTCATAGTCAAAAGTGTAATTTAACATTTGAAACAAACAATTGAACTTTTTATTTTTAAAAGAAATATTTTTGTCTGCAATATTTTTTACTTCTCTGTTAGAATCAAATCAATATTGAATCAAAAGTATTTTTTTGAAAAGAAAAAAAAAAACTTTCGAACGAAATTAAACGTTTCAGAAAATTCTACCATGGAGTGCAAAGTTTTGTAAATTTCAAACTTTTCGTACTCTTACAGATTTTATGTAAAACTTTTGTCGAAATTTGCAAAAATACGTAATATTTTCTTATTTGTAAGTGAGATCAGTAATATTGTAAAAAACAATTTGCTTTACATAGGCCATTATTCTCAACGTCAAGGATTATTCTTAACAAATAAAGTATAATAAAAATGTTAACACAATGGTTACATAAAACGCGTGCTGCACTGACATAAAATCACGCTGACGTTACGTAATATTTATTTTCCGCGTCCGTTTGTTGAATCCAAAACTTTGATACACGTTTTCTAATGACTTGACGTTTAAATGCAATTCAATTGAAAATAAATATTAAAAACATTCGAAATAAATGTATTTATCTGCGAATAAAATTGTGTTCAATATAAAAAAAAGCACTTTATTTTAGACGTCGAATCAAATACGTTTGATTGTATGAAAACATATGTGTGTAGATTGTATTCGAATAACAATTAAGTTTGTTTACTTATGAATACGTTCTGCCTTCTCTTTCTAGCTTAACAAAAATGTTCGAGTTCCCCGTATTATGGAGAAAGGAATTATGACAGGGGGAGGGGGTGCGACAAATCAATAATTGACCAATGTTTCGTTTGTAGAATGAAAGGTTTTGTACTTTCACGGTACGCTCCAATATTTTTTGTTATACAAACAAATTCAATTTATGGCAAAGAAATGTATCAAAAAATAAACGATTGAACGAACCAAGGTTTTTGTGAATTATAGGAGATTTTTGGCAAAAAATTGCCAAAAAAAAAAAAAAAAAACTGATCAGGTCCCGATAAGGTGAAGTACATCAAAGGATATATATATATACGTTGCGAAAGTTACGTTTTTTAAAATATACGACCAATATATTTAAAACGGTGAAATAATAGTGACAAATGGCGCAGCAACCGCGTGTGTTTTCAGTACGAAACTGGGACTGCGGGATTGCCTTCAAAAAGTGGATGCACTCTGCTGGCAGTTTAAAAGTTGCTTAATACATTTTTACGTGGCTTGAAATGAAGTATCAGACGGTAGGCGCAGCATTGCTGAAGAATTTCGTTGTTGTTACGGTGGCACTGCGCATCACCGATGCTAGACAGGAAGTTGGAACCACCGAAGCAATGACAAGAGAGGTGAGGGGAGTGAAAAAAGGTGGACGTGGTATGCGACAGGAGTTGCAAGAGACAACGGGGGAACCTTCGTTTATTATTATGGAATTGAGTAATAATAAAAAAAAAA
>JABFOV010002448.1:0-10371 GCA_022817685.1 Aradophagus sp. ZL-2020 | reverse complement strand
GTATATATTTATTTTATTTATTATTTTTACTTTTTTCGTATTTTCAATGTGATTTATTGGATCAGGTTTCATCATACATCATTTTCAATATAAAAAAAGAAAAAAGGATGAAAAAAAACGAACGAGAGGTCACACTTATCCAACGTTCAGAATGGAATTGGCTATTGAGCATACGTTGACACAAGAGCAGAGTGGCGCAGTGGAAGCGTGCTGGGCCCATAACCCAGAGGTCCGTGGATCGAAACCACGCTCTGCTAACAATTTTTTATTACTTTTTTTTTTCTTCTAAAATTGTGCATGTTTTATATTGTACTATTTAAACGATATTGTAAAATAATATAAAACATTATTTAACTTTTTTTTGTCTTTTCAATACAACGTGAAGAAATAAAATTATAAACATAATTTTATACATATATACAATTTATTAAGCTAAATTAATCAAAAATAATTTAATTAATAAATTGTTTACATTATTAATACTAAGTGTTTAATATTAAATTTCTCAAAGTAAGTAGTAAACGCCAAAATTCAAGTATTAATGTATAAACTAAAGAAACAATAATAAAACTTTTTCATATAAGGAAGTAGAATATAATTTATTTACATTAAATATGTCGTCGTTAAGTACATACATACTTACAATTGCATGGACATTCATATATACAAGTAAATGCAGATGAATCAGCGTTTTAAAACTCTTTTTTTATATTTTACATATCTTTCTTTTCAATAGAAAAATATATATCATCGATCGTACATACACTTTCAAATATTTTTATCTTACCTATAATACTAGAAAAAAATGTACAAATAAAAAAAAAAATTTTAAAAAGTAATTTTACTTAAAAGTCTTACAATTTCATTCCTCAATCTGAAATATAGACTAAGTTTAGGATTTTTTATTTATTATAAAAAAAAAGAATATATAAAAAAAAAAACTAAAGGAACAGTGGTAGCATAACGGCTTGAATATAAAACTGTTAACTCAACTTTCTACAGATGTACAGTTAAAAAATGAATCACATGAATATACAAATATATGTTATACAAATATTTCGTTAAAATAAAAATCAAAAAGTCAAAGATAAAAAAAGAAACAAATACAACAAATTGAAACAAAAAAATGATGCATAGTTCAAATATTTCCTGTCACAGTTCATATTGTAGTCATGTTAATCGAAGTTTTTGAATTTTTCGCGTAGTCAGAAAACTCAATGGACATATCCATATCTTCCACATCAACACTTAACAACCTTCCTTCTGCATCGTCCTTGCTTCTCCCAAATATCCTGCAATTTCAAAATTAAAACATTAACATCAACAATACTTAATATTAAATTAATTTTTTAATTTGTCAATTAAGCAATACCCTTGTTAAATGATCTTATCGAAAACCATTAAAAACTATTGAATTCTCATTAAGTCTCACTTGAAATGAATAATTTTCAATTGTAACTTTGTTTAAGTTAACCAATTAGAATGTATTATGAATTATTAGATGACGTATTTTGCAATTGGATTGAATTGGCAAATATCTTATTCGATAAAATATTGGTAAATTTTAATCATATTTAACTGTATCATTGGTTGAATGGAAGGTGCCCTAAAAACAATTCATATATTTGACCAATGGGCATCATACTTATTCAACCTCAATTTTTAAAGTGTTTCGATTCTTTTTAATAGATTGCGATCAGTATTCAATTTATATTAATAACTTTGTTCACGTGAAATACTAATTTTATTAAAATAATTTAATATTGTCTATTATGACAATATTGATTGATTGATTTTTATTAAAGTATTAGTGCATTTGATCAGTGACTATCATAACAATTCAATCTCACAATTTAATTACCATTGCACTTATTTCTAATAAGTTTTGATTGATATTTAATTTGTATTAATAATTTCGTTCAAGTGAAATACCAATTAAAATTAATTAGAAATTATTAAATAATATATACAGCAATGGGATTGAATCAACAAACATTGGAAAAAATATCGGTGATTGAATAGCACCGAATAAGTCACTTATAACAACACTAATTAAATAAAAGATGTCACGATTAATTCATATTAAACAATCAATACATTTGATCAATGGAAAGTTTATCCATTCAATTTCAATATTTAATTAGCGTTACACTTATTTCTAATAAGTTTTAATTGATATACATTACGATTAAAAACCACCAATTTCAAATGAGAATTAACAGTTTTCTTTAACCAGGGTATGATTTTAACGTTCAAATGAAATTAATCAAACTAAAATTGCATACCGAAAATCCATAACAGCCTAATCTAGACAGGGTTGCACTTGGATAACATGCTGGTTAATAAGGTGTTAATCAACTGATATACAACTAAGAAAACTAATAAAACTACGAAAAGCCAAAAGTATTAGTTACAAAAAAACATAATGTTGATATCGTTCTGCTCTGGAATTAAAGACATCCAGAAGTTTCACAAAGATAAAACAATATCATGATGATATCGTTATGAATATTCTGGTTCTTTCTACACTGAGAAAAAAAAACTGTTCCATTGACTGAGAAACTTAGCTGTTTTGGCTGAGTTCGACTCAGACATTGCAATTCAGTTATTATGACTGTATAAACTCTGCAGTTTTAGCAGAGTAGACAAATAAGTTATCAATATAGAGTTACGTTCCTTAAAAGGAATAGTGCGCGCTGCGAATTGTGCGTCTGTTGTACTCTGCCAAAATAGCAGAGCATACTCTATCGTAATAACTTATTTTCAATAACTGGGTAGGCTCGGCTAAAACAGCTGAGTTTTTTCGGGTAATTTTGACTGTTTTTTTTTCTCAGTGTATAATTCTTAACGTATAAAATAACTACAGCAAACGTACATGCGAAAAACGAACCAATAAACTGACAAGCAAAAAACGCATTAGAATTTGCGAATTTAGTTTTTACAGTACATTAAGAACATTTGGAATAAACTTGATTGACGCATTGATTAGTTTATATATTGATCAAAATATATTTTAAATTGTAAAAATGAAATCACAAAATGGCAGTGATTAATCAGTTTTTTTTTTTTTTTTTTGTTAGAAAAAAAGTTATCAATCAATTTGATAACTGGTCGATTATTTTATGACCTCTTTGATAGGCAGTAAAATTCTTTTCGAGATATTTACAAAGTAAACATGCACGTATCAATTGATGATTGATTTATAATGTCGCAGCGTCGCAGTTAGTCTTCCAATTATGCACAATTACATTTTTTTGCGATTTATAAATGTTAATAATTGCAAAGTTGTAAAAGAAATTTACAATGCAAGTGAGGAAAAATATAGATTAGAGAAATCGTTCACTTTGAAATGTTTGGTTCACTTTTCAACAACCAGAGGGATTTATACTTTTTGAGAATTACATTGTCAGAGATAGTAAAACTAAAGTTTGTAAATAACTTTCTCTGTCTGGCATTGTAACTTTCAAAAAATTTATTTTTGTATAATTTTGAATACTAGAACCGTGTGTGATTAACAGTTGTAAATAAAAAGAACCTTTTTTCAAATGGATTATTCTTCTGATAAGCGGATTACACTTGTCGTAAAAATAACCCACCTATTTTTTAATAATTTGCTTGTAATAAACAGATTTTTTTTAACAATCTTTAACTTGAAATATTTTTCTAATTGATTTGTTCAA
Source organism: Aradophagus sp. ZL-2020 (assembly GCA_022817685.1). NCBI lineage: Eukaryota > Metazoa > Arthropoda > Insecta > Hymenoptera > Scelionidae > Aradophagus > Aradophagus sp. ZL-2020. The sequence goes on along the minus strand of JABFOV010002448.1, from coordinate 6,691 downwards.
ATTTCATCTTTTCAGTAATTCATTAAGATGGCGTTCAAATTCCAGTATAAAATTAATAAAGTGAACAATTTTCTCCAACTACTAACATAGTATGCGTTAATGTATTTACAGTCTGTAACAATTAGTAATAATGATCTAAAAAAATCTAAAAACTAGGATAACAATGTATAATAAAATGTTAAAAAGTGTTAGTTTCAAATAAAAAAGTTGCTCGGGATCAAGTTATTTTCAGGTGGATTGTACCTAGAAAACGTGGAAGCCGATCGATGAATGTTTGGCGCTGTTGCATCATCCAAACCACGATGAATAGATATGGAATCCATATCGATATTTCTTGCTGCGGTGTGCGCTCGCACAGCCGCTATGTACTCTGGAGTTTCGAGTTTATTACGAGTTGGTTTCCGATACCTGGAATTTTATAAAAATTGAGCTTTTCATCTTCTAGATTAATTACAAATTAATTATCTGCCGTGTAAAACTGTTTTGATACAATGCAAGTAATAATTTTTTATTTTTCATCATAATTCTACATTTTTTATGATAATTTTCCATTTTTCATGATAATTTTTACCTAATTAATTTATGTAATTAAAGTTTCATAAAAAATATACAATTTTATAATTATTGTATGATATTTCTGTTAAATTTCAATTATGATTCAATCGTAAACAAACTAAAATTACTTTCTGATTTAAAAAATTCCATTTTTAAATTTTATTAATCAAAATTGCTTATCTAATTAGTATTACAAAATATCATACTGTGTCTATGAATTTTCATACATTTTTATCTATAATATTTAATAATAAAACTCGCTTGTCCAATTAGTATTTGAAAAAATTATATAAATTAAAGAACAAAAAATGTTGAGTCTCACATTTTCAATAGCAACGAGTTGCCGACAACAGAAACAGAACTGAGCGCCATCGCCGCGGAAGACATCCACGGTTGCAAAGTAAATCCAAAAGGACTGAACACTCCGGCTGCGATTGGAATTCCCAGCAAGTTATACAAACTTGCGAAGAGGAAGTTTAGTCTTATTCTCTTAACGGTTCTCCACGAAAGATCCAAACAAGCGATTACGTCCAATAAATCGTTCTGCAAATGTCAAAGTAATTACAAATAAAATATAAATTATAATTCTTACAATTCTTTGCATGAAATTGAAAAAGTACATTAATTTTACAATATTTTTTTAAATCAAGTAATCACTTTGATTTTATACACTTTTTTTCACAGTAATATAGTAACATAAGTAAGAAAGTATTTCTGTACTTTTTTGTAACTGTTGAACATTTAAATAATCAAACAACGATAAAAAATAAAAATATTTTATTTTAAATGTTTTTGTACTTTCCTTTTTGTTTGTACATTTTTATAATTACAAATATCACAATTTTAAGAAATTAAAAAAACAAAAAAATGTAATTAAATTACCCTCATCAAAACGACATCCGCAGCTTCGACAGCAACATCTGTTCCAGACGCAATGGCGATTCCAATGTCAGATTGAGCGAGGGCGGGACTATCGTTTACACCATCTCCAACCATAGCTACTCGCATACCTTGCTCTTGCAATCGCTGAATTTTCGCAACTTTGTGCGACGGCAATACTTCGGCGAACACTTTACTGATTCCAAGCTGTAACGTCCAAAAAACCACATTTTATTTGCTTAAGTTTTATTAATTTATTACAAGTGAACTTTTTTTTAATACACTATAAAAAGTATGGAAGCGATCTCATCGACCAAAATCAGCAACTTTTTTAATACGAAAAATCGACTTATGAAATTCTCATACAATTTATCCAGCTTATTTGCTTATGAAATTTTATTTTCATCATTATTATTGCAATTCCACTTGTATAATTATCAAAGTTATTTACACGCTTTAAAATATTTGCCAAACTACAGTAGAATTATTTAGAACTGTTGCATGAACGTCACTGAGATGGCGCTCACGTCGAAAACAATCAAGAACTTGTCAAAAAAATTTCAAAATTCAAACTTTGAATCTAGTTTGTAGTACTTTTAAGATCTGTTATATTATATAATATTTCTTATCGATCTAATCTAAAGAGAAAATAATCCTAATTTTTATCCAAAAGTAATTATGCGCGAGAAGTTTACAACGTTTATTTGCAACGATTTCCAAATTCAATCATTTTTCAATCAAAAACAATATACTTCTGACGAAGAAAGTGAACGAAAAAATTAATTGTTTCATTTTATAACGCACTGATATAAATTCAAGTTCTGATTTTGATCCTGTCGACGGACGAAATGACAATTTATTAAAAATTCTTTGCAAATAAACGTTGCAAACTTCTTGCACACAAGTAATCATATCTATTTTAAAACAGATTAAAAATATAACACTCTAAAAAACCAAAATAGAGTGAAAAAATTATATTAACCTGTCTCGCAATAGACGCTGCAGTTTTCCTATTATCGCCAGTGAGTAAAATCACTTCAAGACCCATTCTCTTCAAAGTATATACCGCCAAATGCGCTTCCGGTTTGATCGCATCCTCGACACTAATCATCGCAACGAGCATCCCATTGATCGCAACCAGAACCGCAGTTCTGCCCAAGTCTTCCTCGTCGATCATCTTGGCATCGACGTCGTTCGGAATATTTACAGCGTTTCTGCGCATCCATTCGCGGTTGCCTATGCACACTTCGTATTCTTCGTTCTTGGCAAGCATCGCAGACTCGGGCTGCGGATCCGGATTCAAAAGCGATTGCAGGTCCATGTTCTGTCTCTGTTGCATGGCGCTGACCAAAGGAACGATGTTAACCGGCACGCCGTTCAGGTCAATGGTACCGGAAGTTACATTTTTTGCATCGTTTATGTAGTTCCGTAATTTTTCACAAACCAAGGCTTCCTTCACGATCGATTCTGTCGATGTTACTTTGCATTTTAAGCCGCATCCTGCCACAGCCTGGAAGTTTGTACACTTGGCACCAGCGATTTCCGTTTGGGTGGTTTCTTTGACGAAACGGACGATTGCTGTAAACGAAGAATGAAATTAATCATTTATTTTTGTTGCAACTTATATGGAATGTACTGATTTTTGGATCTATTCAGCGGACGGAAATTAGCACTTTTCTGTCGTAAGGCTGGAAAGTTCAATTTTCTACCGTAAGGCAGGAAGTTGCACTTTCCGCCCTAGGGAAGAAAATGACTATTCACACTGGACAGGATTATTAAAAAGATTCCATTGGGGTTTTAACCGTCGAAGATAAATTCACGAATGAATCAATGAATAGATCAATGAAAACAGAGAGCTGGTATCTAATTACTGTCACATTTATCGAACATTACCAGAAGCAATGGGATGTTCACTGTTCATCTCAGCGGTTCCCACGACAATGAGCATCTGCACCATCGAGCAAATTTTTTCCTCGACAAACAGCACGATCCGCGTAACAGATGGCGTCCCACACGTCAGTGTTCCCGTTTTATCAAATGTAATGCATTTGACTTTGTGTGCATTTTCCAAAGGTTCCGACCCTTTGATGAGAATGCCATTCAAAGCGCCAACCCCGGTGCCGACCATGACCGCCGTTGGCGTGGCCAATCCCAAAGCGCAAGGACAAGCGATCGCCAACACCGAAAGCGCGCTCCTAAAGGCGTACTGGAAAATAATCTCGTGCTTATTCTGCCCGTAGGTGGCGCCATGTCCAGCTATTAAATTGTTCAAATTGTTATAACCAGCTATCGTCCAAGATATTAAAGTTATAACCGACACCAGAATCACGAAGGGAATGAAGTAACCAGCGATTTTGTCGGCGAGATGCTGGATCGGCGCCTTGCTCGTTTGCGCCTCTTCAACGAGACGAACGATTTGTGCCAAAGTTGTGTTTTCACCCGTATGCGTCGCCTCGATCAACAGTGGTCCGTTTTGGTTGATGGAGCCACCTATCACGACGGAACCAACTCGTTTTGGTACCGGAAGACTCTCGCCCGTGATGAGACTCTCGTCGCAAGCGGAAGTGCCGTGAAGTACTTTGCCGTCCACTGGAATTTTCGCCCCTTGGACGACCTTTAGGATGTCTCCACGTTGCACGAGATCGACGCTGATTATACGTTCTGAGAGGATTTCTTTGTTGGGACCAAAGGTCACAAGAACTGCGTCGGTCGCTTTCAAGGAGAGAAGCTTTGAAAGAGCCTCTGACGTTTTTCCCTACAACATAATAGAAATTCAAATATATTCGCTGAAGAATCTAGTAATAAAATGAACTAACTCTAATGAAAAAAATTACTTTTTTTTTAATGTCAAGTATGGTTTTTAAGGGGATGATAAAGTGGATTGCAAAGTTACTAGAAAAATGCACCAGTTAATGACAACTAATTTAAATTTTATTGTTTATCATTATTGCTTCAAAACACTAGTCAATTACTGGTACATGGTTATCTATTGTTAAATTTCCCTAGAAGATATAACCCAGTCTTGTTATATAATAATTATAAGGAAAAAGTTATTTTTTTCACGCGCTCGAAATTTTCAACGTTTGTTAGCAAACGAAAAGAAAGTGTAATATATCCTATATAAAAATTATAGTATTTTTTATTTGATACATTTTGATAAAACACCTAAATTATGTATTCTAATATAAAATGAATTTACTTTTATCAACAAATACTGGAAACTTCAAATAAATTTTGTATAACATTATTTTCAAGAGTTTTTGTATAATATATTTTTAATAATACATTTGAAATAAAATTACCTTTGCAACGTGTTCCAGCCACCTGCCCAGACTAATAAAAACGAGCAACATAGGTGGCGTGTCGAAGAACGTTTGAGGACTAACATTTTCTTGCTTTGCCATTGCTACGGCCAAAACAACAATTGAATAAAGATAAGAGATTGTCGTGGTCATTGAGATCAAAACGTCCATGTTTGTTGAACCGTGTTTCAAGACTTTGTACGCCTGAACGTAAAAGTGCCAACCACCAAAAAATTGTACAGGAGTAGAAAATATGAACAGTAATAAGTTTTCCCAGGACAGTCCTGGAATGATACAGCACATGTCCTCGTGAGATACGTTGCCACTCGACATGACTACCATGAAATACGTCATCGCTATCATGGAAGGAACTCCAAAAATTAAGGAGACCAAAAATGCAGTTCGCCATTTTTGAATCTCTTCTCTGAAACGTTAAAAGTTAAAATTAAATTAACATATTTATGAAATATTAACATACTTTTTGGAGACTACGTGAATAATAAATGTTAATGTATGATAAATAAATATAAATATAATCCCTATAACGACATAATATGATAACAATATTATGTTTCTATGTCTTTCTAAAAAAATTTTATTTGACAAAAAGTAATATTATAAAAGTATTAATTTGAAAGGACATATGAAAAATATTATTTTGATAATTTTATATTTTAAAATATTATGATAATATTATGCCATGTTAAGGATGTAATAAGAAATGAACAAATGATAACAAATGATATAAGTTTAATAATTAATATTCTTGTAAAAATATACTGATTTTTTATTATTGATGATGATACTATTAGAATTATCTTTATCATGCATTAACATAAAAAAAAGTGAAGTAAAATTAATTCAACGAACTTTTGGTCTAAATACGCCCGACTATCCTTCTCTTTGTTATTAAAAAGATCAGCAGTAAATCCCAATGAATTAATAGTCTCTATAATATCCCTTGGTCCTGTTTTTTCCGCGTCAAATTTAAACTTTCCACGTTGAGTCGCGATGGCTACCACTGCAGACTTAACACCTGGCAGCTTCTTCACCGTAGTTTCAATTTTGTTTACACATGAGGCACAGGTCATTCCTGATATCTACGAAAATGAAAAAATTTGTAATCAAGTTTCACATTAATAAATTAATGAAATTAACACAAACAATATTAAAAATCAAAAAGAAAGATTAAAAAAAAATAAGAAATCAAAAAGTATAAAAAAATAACGAAGAAACAAAAAAATTGTTTGAAATAAAAATACTTAAGAAAATCGACACCAGAGGGCGCCATTTTCATCTATTTAAAAATAATATACCAACCCTTAGTTCAACTTCCCCCTCTCCCGTTCCAGGCTCATCAATAACTGTGGCTGGAAAACCTAAGTCCGATATACTTTCTGCGATTTCAGTAGGCGTCACTTTGCTCGCAAAATATTTGACCTCTGCTTTCGCCGCGACCAAAGCCACCAAAATGCTATCTACACCTTTTATTTTTTTACAATGCTTTTCAATGGCAGCAACACAGGAAGCACATGTCATTCCCTGAAAATTGAAAGAAATTTAGATAATGTTGTTGAAATAAATATATAATTAAGATAAATTAATTTTCTTATTTAACGTTCAACTAAAATGAATAAGCAATTAATTTAATAATATATAATTTAAATGCTTTAGGTACGAATTAGTGTTAATTGAAAAATTAAATAAATATAAAATTATATCTAAGATAGAATTTGCAATTTTCTTGCAACGAATTCAAATTTCCATCAATTTTGAATGAAAAAGAATTTATTTTGAACAAAAATTATAAATAAAAGTATGAGATGCAGTAGAGTTTCGTCTAGTTAACCAAGATGATATCACTAATTTCTCCTTCACCTAACATTTAATTGAAATTAATAAGCAAAGATGTCACTAAAAACGTGTGTACCAGATGCACGCTTCCAGTGACATCT
>JABFOV010002447.1:0-19844 GCA_022817685.1 Aradophagus sp. ZL-2020 | reverse complement strand
CGACATGAATACGAGACGTAGTGTGTGTATAAACCTGTCATTGCGCGTCAGAGATGCTTGAGTGCATCATGTTAGTGAGCTATAGGACCGTACAACAGTTGTGCCCTCGCTAGGTCGCACCGCAGATAACCAGCGACAACCCCTCAACCCGCCAGGGGGAGGCGGGGGCGGCCAGGGCCGGGGCCCAGCACGGGGGCGGGCCGGCCCGCCCTCCGACGGCGCCGCGGCGCGGCCGGGGAGTACCCGCCGCGGGAGCAACGAAGACGGTCCAGACGAGGACAACCGGTCTCGGCCCGACACCGACAGGTGCTCCGAACGAATCCTGTGACGCAGAATGCAACATTATTATACCGCCAGCACGGATTCCCATAATTACTTCGATCTTGCCAGCCGAATCAGAAGAAATAGCCAGTCTTTCGGCGAGGCGGCGATGCAGATTAATTGAAAAATAACAGAGATCGACGGAATTTAAATAAACGTCCTGATTTTGCAAGGGCGTAAGGAACACTAACGAGGTTGCAGTTGAATTCCTTGGGGGGATATCGGATTGGCTGCGAAGGAAGTTGGTTGTTACACCGAAATTGTCGACATTGTTATCTAGGATGACGAAAATTGGTGCGGTGTTCGCTAAACCTGGTCATTTTAAATATGCCAAGTATTCATTGAGTGTTTGATAAACGTTTTAGTTTTAGGATTCAGATAGATAACAGTTATGTGCAAGTAGTTTGCAACGTTTGTTTGCAACGAATTTTTAGTAAAATGTCATTTCGTCCATCGACAATCAAAATCAGAAGTTAAATTTACATCAGCGCGATATAAAATGAAATAATTAATTTTTTCGTTTACTTTCTTCGTTAGAAGTATATCTTTTTTGATTGAAAATTGAATAAAAAAGAGTATATCTATTCCATATTAATAAAAACTTTTTCTATTAATTGTTATAACAATTAATTGAAGTTTCATTAGTTTGGATTATAATATAAATTATTATTTCGATAACGTGTAATTAGTTACACTCACGATATTAACGTTATCGATCGATTCTAAGAAATGGATTACATTTCCAGGTTATCCAAGTTGTATAATCAGACACTCGTATAAAATGTAAAATGTAGTTATAACAATTTCAATATAATTGCTTCGTCGTGTTTTGTTTCTAACACTTCATTACAACTTTAAAGGGATAATATTAGTCGTAAGCACCTTTGAATGAATAATATAATATCTTGAGAGCTATTAAATCGCATTATAAATTAGATAGTACGAACCTCGATCATAATATAATTTTCTAAATAATAACGTAAATAATTAGTTAGATCGTTGTGCGCTTTTAGGAATTTCCGCTTTAATATTCACTAATGATCCATTAAATTATAAATCAAGTATCTATTATAATTAGTTGTAAATATATACATTTCAAGTTTTACTTATGTGCAAACTAAATATATTTGTTCATTAATCGTCGTGAATGTTTGAAAATAAAATGCTCAAGTTTTAACTGCAGTTAAAATTTTGTGATACCATTAATTACTTTTGAGTTTAAAATAAAATATGTTGGTATCACTTGTTTTCAGCTCACGATACCAACCATATTTTACGTTTTCGATAGAAAAATGTCTTACTCAACTTGATAAAAATAAGTTTTATGTTGATAATCCTTGGAGTTACAAACTTGAAATTCATTTTCTCCTAACTCGAAAAGAAAATATGTTGGTATCACATCAAAAATATCCTACTCAACTCGAGACAAATAATTTTTATTTTGGTAATCCTTCGGGCTACCAACTTAAAACGCATTTTTTCCATCGTTAAGTAATATACTATGTCTCCCTAGTTAATTTAAAAAAAAATTAGATGAGAATATGTTGTAACCAACATTCATAAAATTTAATTTTCATTGGTATACAAAAGATGTTGCATGTATGTCAATGTTATTAAGATCGAAAGGAACATAACTTACAAAGGCACCGACATAAAAAACCCTCATGAATACAGGACTACAACATAAATCTTTAAGAGCAAATTTTTCTACAACTCAATTCTGTAAAACACGCAAGACTTTGGTCCAAGTCACACAAGTTCCGATATAATTAAGTCAACACCAAACTAGATTTAGATTATAGTTAACCCAATCAATTACAATTATTTGATCCGGCCGAGATCAATGAGATCTGATTAGATTTCGTGAAACTTAATTAAACATTTACATAACTGGATCCAATCAGTTCCAGGTACGAGCCCGACTAAGTGTACAAAAAATGTAACCCGGCCATATTATAATTGAATTAGATTTGTATACACCTGTAACTCGAGCACCCTCGATCCCCGCGGTGAAGTGTCATTTGACCACACGACCGTTTCGAACCACTAATGACGATGACGAACTTTCATCGAACCGCAGTGAAAAAATGCGCAAACAGTGTGCAACGCGCGAAAAAATTGTTTACATCACAAACGAAAAAATGTAAACAATTTATGACTTTATTGCAAAAATAAAAATTATTGCGATTCAATGTCCATAAATTCAGTTCAAAATTTATTTTCATCAGTTAAAGACTGTCATGTCTCCAGTTCATACTGATTATCCACGTTGGTTTAACTTGACTTGGATAATTTATAGAAAAATGTCAACTAAATTTATGATTATCCAAATCAAGTTGAATCAACAGTCAAAAAATGTAACGATGATTGAAACTGAATGTAAAATTCTGCAGCTTAAAAAAATGCTGTAGTTTAATGAACAACGTTGATGCTTCTGAAATTTCCAACGTTTATTTGTAAACGAAAATTAAATCTGATAAAATTGTCCACATCTATGAACAATGGTAAATCTTATCGAATAATTTTACAAGAAAAATGATAAATATATTCAATACAATATTTTTAGTTCTAATTACAATATATATTGTTAAATTACATTAAAATAATTCTCGTTTACTAGTAAACGTTGGAAATTTCATCTACATCAACGTCGGCCAATTGTCGAGCCTGATTTTTCGAAATCCGTCGTCGGCGCGCATTGTTAAACTTGACCCAGAATTGGCGCCGGCGCCGGCGGGCTGAACTTTGCGCGTAAAATTTCTAACGCGATTTTTCGCCGACGGCAAACTGGGACGAAGTTCTCGCGTTGCAATGTCGGCGCGCAACTTTGACACCGCGGCAAGAAAGGACCGACCCAGATGGACATAAATCAGTATTACGTAAATTAATTCCGACTTTCTCTCCGCGACACAACGCTTACGCAATATTGAACACGCTACTAAATCCCGCGAACAAAGCTTTCCCGGTGATGTTCGCTAATTTTTCCTTCTTCCCGCCGCGTCTTGTTTGCGTCCCGACACGTCAAAAATTTTGCGCGCCTCGAGAGAAAATAAATATGAAACGAAGGTACGTAACGGATAAAACAAGAGCAAAGCGAAAATATCGAGTCAAACGCGGAATATATTTGGCTTATATATTGTCTATTGGGTTTATATGTGACGGGTTTCAAGTGGCTTTTAACGGTTTGGAAAGTTGAACAAAATTGTTTTTGTGGCGCATTATTTAAAATGAATAAAAATGTTATGGAGTAACTTTAAAAAACGCGAAAACGTTTTCCGACAAGCCTCGAAAATACGGAAACGCGTTTTTAATAGCGAAAATTTATGTGCAGGAAGTTTGCAACGTTTGTTTGCAACGAATTCCAAATTTCATAAATTTTTAATCAAGAAAGATATACTTTTATCGAAAAAAATAAACGAAATAATTGTTTTATTATTTACCGCGCTGATATAAATTTAAGTTCTGATTTTGCTTGTCGATGGACTAAATAATTTTTTGTCAGAAATTCGTTGCAAGTAAACGTTGCAAATTTTTTGCACATGAAAATTTGCGTAGTAAGTCTACTTCTTTAAAATGATGCAGTATGTATAGAATATATAAACACATTGAGATGTGGTATGAAATGGTAGGATTGAGGGAAACAAGTTAATTATATTTTTGGTAAAACTGAGTTAATATTGAATTAAATAGTATATATTTTATATTTTCATTCCATCGAATTGCAATGATTTATCAATTTTCGGAGATATAACAGAAAGAAAAAAATCGAAAACTGCTATACTAAGTGCACGATAAGTACAAATTTATGCACCTTGGGAGCGGACAAAATTGGAACTAACCGCTCCTCGAGCAGTAAGTTCCAATTTATCGTCCGCTCCCTCGGTCCGTAAAATAGCGTACATGCCTCGGGCGCAGTGGCGCCCTCAGCAATAATATACTATTATCGAGTCACCAAGCGGGCGGTAAGTGGTTACTTGCCAATCAGGGAGTTATTTATCGCCCGCTCGTCTATATTTAAAGTTTTATTATTTAAAATAAAACGTTAAAATAAAAAATTACGAGTGACATGCAACGTATCAATTTTTCTTCAACACAAAAAACATAAAAAGGGAAGATAGGAACTTGACAATCTCGGACGCATTTGTGAAAGAATATTTATAATAAGATGGCAAATCAAAATTCGCGTTCACACGTTTTTGTTGGAACGTGTAGGCTAGAGGCCGCGTTGCTCGCAGGCGATCAAGCGGCGTAGCCGTTTCACGCGCTATAATATTAGCGCGCGATAATTAATCAGAAAATCGGCGCGCGTTCGTTAGCTGATATTAGTTTAATAACTTGGGCGCGAACGAAAATAAATATGTCGCAAGGTAATTTAATTAGCGGCTCTCCTACACCCCGGTATGCTAATGGCGAACGGGCGCGACACGACAAAAAGCGTATTTGCAATTCCGCGGCCTTTTTCCTCCCCCTTGCCCCAACCCCGTCGTTATTAGCTTTTCGCCCGCTGTTTGTCGTATTATTTACTCGCCGCGACATTGGCTTATCTGCGATCTATTTTGCGTTCGACGCGACGGGGGCAAAAAAAGTTGCGAATACGCGATCGCGATGGAGAATGCCGTTTCCGTGGCACGCACGTGGGAAATGGGACTGGAATTCGCGCATTGGGCGGATTGACCAATACTACGGGCCCGATCGTCGACACTCCGTTTTCGTGGTACGGAAATAGTTCCCTTTGAATTTCGACCGTGGGAAAGTAAAATGGATTGGAAATGTCAACTGTCGATCGTTGTGCCATTTCGTGGAAATTTGCACGGAATCAGAGAAGATTTGCTACGAATCTAAAAAGAGTAAATAGAAATTTCATTTTTGAGTGAATTTTAATTTTATGGTAAATGGATCCCACGTATTATCAAAATAATCCATTTATCAGTAGAATATTTTTATATTAAATTGATTTTTTCAAAAGTTCAACAACTATTTCGCAGAAAAAAATATTTTTTGCAAATTTATTGAATTGTTTAATCGAAAATCTTAAAACGTCTAAGGGACGGTTAATAAAAAAAGGGGGCAGCGAATGTCGAAGATTCACGCGCGGTAAAATTCAAACCTAATGGTTTCGTTGCAATTTGTAATGCCCGAAAGTCATTTTTATTTAACGTATCCCGAGTTACACAACACGCCGTATATCTGTCGGGCGTGAGCTCAGTCGACGGCGAAGTACAATCGTGAAATATTTACATTCGCGCCAAGAGCTCAGCCGAGCGTCGAAAATCCCGTTAAAAGATAGCCGATAAATGCGATTCGAAAAAAAAAAAAAAAATTTACGCCTCGACTTATATCGGGCGCAGGTGAATATTCACTGAAACCTGCCTTTGCAATCATTTTATTTAATATCTGATTCAATGGGAATTTCATTGTCAATCGCGATTTGACGATTTGATGTTATCCCGTTTTACATGTTTCGTAACATATTCACTCGAATATGGGATATGATTTGATACGATTAAATTTTGTCATTTAAATATAAAAAAAGGGTTGCTTTTCTTCTCCAGCGAATTTGGTTTTTTCTTATAATTTTCGTTTTGAATTTAATGTTTTATTTATTTTTTGATCGACTTTTTCTCCTTGCAAATATAAATTAATTATAAGAACATAAAATTTTCAAAATTTATCAGTAAATGAAAGCAAATAAATAAAAGAATAAATAAATAAAGTAACAAAATATAACAGTATCATGAAATTAAAATATTAATAAATGTTCAATTTTTATAATGAAACATTTATATAATTTATTGATTATAACATTAATATTTGTGCATTCTAACGTACAGTATATAGTTAATTCATATTTATTGGTATATATTAATCTTTTACTTTATACTCTGTACCATTTAGCAGATAACAGAAGGGTTAAATAATAAAGTTCCAATGATTGAAAACTCAATAAATACAATTGCTTGACCAAACAACGATCCAAGTGTTTAAACAACTGAGGTAAATGTTATGAAATGTAAGTGATACGTTGTCGCCATTGTGTACAGAGTCTCAAATTCTTTGGGCACGGAAACTGGAGCGTCTCACGTAATGACGATTCGAAGCGACGGAACTCCAATTTAAGCTTTGTCGAGCCAAGTCCGTGTTAAACGCGACGATCTTCATTCGTGTTGACAACTTATCGAAATGTTAAATTAAAGTACGTTTCAATATATTGTATGTATTACATGGAAACGTAATTATTATATACGAACAGCGCGCTCGAACCGTCACGTAAAATTAGACCTTTAATTACAAAGTCCGAACGAACGTAAAAAAAAATTAATCTTAGGAAAGAAATTAAAGTAATTACATTCGGTTTATTCACCACCTGTTTATTTTTTTATGTTTTTTAATTTTTTATTTGTGAAACTAAAATTTTGGATAAAAATCTGAGGTGGTTTAGGAGGAATGATAAATTTGACAAATTATTATTAACTTTAATGATCGACGACGATGAATGAAGATACATGCGGTGCAATTCAGGATTTGAATACGCTCGGAGTCGTCGGCCAAGTCCCTTAATAAAGCCTTGGCGTGTAGCCATGAAATCGCCGATGAAATTATCGTCCGCGTCTCGCGGATACGTAGGTGTATCGGGCTCGATAATTTTCCGAGTCGTGACTTGCGCGGGGGGAATCATGAATTATCGCCATTCGAATGCCGCGCGCAAAAAAGTCACGTACTTGCGGAGTCGTGCGCGCGGCCTCGGGCTCGTGCGATTCCGCGCTTTTTACGTCTCCATTTAAAAGCGATGATGGGACCTTTTCGTCGTAACAATAATGGAATTACGTCGTCATTTAATTTCGAGGCGTGATGAGGTGACGCATTTTTCCGGAGAATTTTCCCGAGTATATACTGATATGGCGATTGGAGGGATGTAAAGCATCGCAGCGATATGGCCTTGATAGGGAAATTTCATAAATCAGGCTCCAACATGGTCTTTAGACGGAAAGTTTCACTGATTCGGCTCCAACAAGGCTCTGGCGAGGCCAATTTTTCAGATCAAGATCATATTTTGTTAGAAATGATGTATTTAATGGCAGGGATATAACGCAGGGCACGATATGGCCCTGACAAGAAAAAATAAATTGATCAGGCCCGGTAATGGCCATGATGAAACGCATTTTCCTGGTAAAGATACTAGGAATTGATATGGCAATGGCAGGGGAAAATTAATTGGTCCTGGTGAGGAAACTTACACTGATTCGCTCCTGATATAATCCGGATAAGAAACATTTTCCTGGTCAGGGCCTTATTGGTATCCTGTGTTATACCCGTACCAAAGCCATATCAATGTCTGTGATTTCTCCAAGGTTTATAAATAAAATTCTTCGCGGAATGGTTTCGATGGGGGCGATCCTTCGAGGCGACGCGACGAACGACAAAAGCCTTATTAGAGCGCTACTCGTGAAACGCAGACGGCGGCTGGTGGCCTCGTTAGGACAAATTAGTGGGACAAACGACCCTCGGGCTAATAAGCTGCGACGTGCGTGTCAAAACGTCAAACGCAAGGCTTCGTTGCAGATTCGTGGGCGCGGTTTTTAGAATCACGGTGCATGTAATGAGGATGTGGTGTTGGCTCAGTGCATTCGATTTTGACTTTCCTTTGGGATTGGAATTAAGATTCGATGTCGGGCTTGCCGAGAAAATCGGTTCAGATTACATTAAAAATGTAGATCAATGCTAAATTAAATTTACGAAAAATTGAACTGAATCTTTTCCTGCGTTCGATAAATGAAAATTCAGTAACGAAAATGCAATGTAAACACAACATTTGACCGAAGTGAAAGATAATTGTTTGATTAACGTAGGATCAACATTCATCTAATTTTTCAATTTTTCGGTATTCTGAAGTGAGATTCAAAATTCATCACCGTTGTTCTTTTTTTATATTTTATTTATATTGATTTTAATTTTCTTTTGTTTTTTTTTTGTTTTGTTTTCTATGATATTGATTTGCTTTCAAGTCGTTCATGCGCAAATAATGACAGATTTGTTTTATACAAATAAAAATTGTTTAAAGCTTATCATGAGCTTGATAATAGAATCAATATTTATTTCATTTTAACTAACAATTGATCTACCAGCTAGGGGGTTCCATCAAAATACAAATTCATCGCACGACCTCTCGCTCCGTGTTTTCGCCCCTAAAAAGCCGCTATCTATTCTGTCCAACTTTTTCCCCAGGCTGATTTCAACCATTATTTATACATAAATTCGCGTTCGACGATATTGCCAATACTCGTTATTCTTGCGCGAGGTGTCGACGGTGGAGCAAAAAGTATGGCAACTCTCGGTGGGTTTTATTCAAAAGAACAAGTCTCGAATGCCGAGAGGCCTTTTTTTGCGCTGGCTTTTTCTCGGTTTAGACAACGCTGCGAGCTAAGAAGCCAGTGGAGTTACGGATTTTCGTACAGCAAGGTGAAATTAACTTGAATTTAAAAACAAGACGTTCTGAGATGAAATAATATTTGTAGTATTATTATTTACATTATTATTACAATTATTATTATTGTAAAACGTGACATTTATTGCTCTCGGGAGCAAAAGTGCTGTTTTACGCCCTCGATAGCATTATAAATCGTAATCATTTCAGTTCTAACCATGATAACCTAATATCTTTATTTTCTTTATTTTCATCTTTGTTTTATTGGTACAAGGTTAATAAAATGCACTTTATCTCCCTAGGGAACTAAAAACGTCTTTAACCTTGCTGTACGATTACGAAAAGCATTATTTTGATCACGAATTAACCGCTTAGATTAAAGTTCATCGTCTTGTCCATCATTTATCATCCTTTCGTTCAAAATATATTGTCTTTAATTAAAACTCGATACGTTTCGTTCAAAATGAAACATTTCTCGCAGTGCGCGTTTGGTGAACATTTTCCTAAAAGATAAATACCATAAATCAGAACAAATTAACACCGACTGGAATTCGAGTAAAAAAAAAGTTCGCAGAATAGCCAACCGCCGGAAGCAATAAAGTCAAAATATCGCAACTGAATGGACGATAATGCCGACACTTACGACGATGAATGTCCAATAAAAATATAAAGCCCCGACGGTAAACATCGGCGATGGAACAATGAAGCTCGCGCAGATTCTTTCACGATGGTAATTGGCAGTCGCGGAAGCTAATTAATCGCTCTTTTACGAAGGCAAAATTCGACTAGACCGGTCGAGAAATGTTAATCGCGTGTAGTTTTTTCACTTTTTCTTCACGCCCCGTAGATTAACGATTTTGATAAAGCGTCGGCCGAGTCGATGAGACCACAAGATGAAGGCTTTCAACAAATTAAAGGTAATTTGATTATGATGTTAGGGATATTTATGAGTGTTTAGCATTACAAGAGCTAAAGTCTATCTATATATTGATAGCTGGGAAAGCCCCCCATTCCTGGAATGTCAGGGAAAGACCTTTTTCCTCAATTTGGCAATAAAGAATTCCAATTTTCAAATTTGCTATGAAAAATATGTGCCTGAAGTTTGCCACGTGGCAATCGCTTTTGACTTAGAAAATGTTCTATGTTCAAATATTGAAATCGACTAAATCGACAAATACAGCAATGAACATATTGAAAAATATAAATTAACACAAAAAATTGTCGATTTGAATAATTGAACTTCGAAAATTTTCTAAGTCCAAAATCTGTGGCAATTTGCCACGTGGCAAACTTCAAGCTCATACGAAAAATCCCTATTCTCGAATTTGTATTGCCAATTTCGGAATGGAAGTTCTTCATTGCGAATTTCGAAACGGAAGTTTTCAGTCGCGAATTTCAAGAAGAGAGTATTGCACTGTCGATTTGCGAATGAGGATTATCAAAAACAAAAAAACCATTTTTTAAACAAAAATGGATAAAAAGAGGTGAAGAAACGACGTCTATTTAATGCAACGCCGCTCAGTTCGTTTCGATCGGACTCGACGGACGCGATCCTGCGCAAAAACCGATTGTAATTAAATCGAAATCAAGCCTCGTCCGCGGTGGCGTTCGTTAATGCAACGCGGCGCCCGCGTAATGAGAAACGTATAATTCGAAATTCTGGGGGACTTTGCGCGCGGAGCGCTTCACGCATCACGAAATGACATCAGACGGCAAAGAGGAGCGCACCTATCGCCGGCCTGATCTCGCTATTAGTGGCGAATGACGGTGCCATTCAACCGGCCTCAACGCGATCATCCCGGCGGATTAATAAGCGGCGGCCGCATCCATTGCACGGACACCACCTTCCTTTTCGTTTTTCCTTCCCTTTTCTTTTCTTTCTTTGCGCGTCTTTGACCGCGCGCGTTATTGACCGTCTTCCGTTCTCGACTGCATTTCAATATTCGCTGCCATGAGTCACCGCGGCCGATCGGATCGCGGACCGGTTTATTTCGACTCGTAAATGGACAGCGATTGTGCTTTATTGTCCGTTAATAGCTGCTTTTTTCTTTCTCTTTCCTCCCTCCATTTAAATACCAGTCTTGTTCGTTGTTTCTTATTGTCTTTTTTTCCTGTTGTTTTTTTACTTTTTTTTCATTTCGGCAGTCTGTTTTGATGGGAAATTACTCGAAGAAAAGTAAAAATGATTGAGTAGTGACAAAAAGAAGAAGGACGAAGAGAAATTTGTGATCTTCGAAAGTGAAGAAGGAAAATGAAATGAAAAGTTTCACTTTTTGCGATAAGTAAAAACGAGTGAGTTTTTTTCAGCGCACTATCGAGTATTGTTCAGAAGGGAAGAAAATTGTAAGATGTAAAAGACGAAAACAGGCAAACGGGGCGGGAAAATGTACTTTTTTGTCATTATGTAAAAACGAGTGAGTTTTTTGCAACGCACTACCGAGTGTTGTTGAGTAGAAAGGAAAATTGTAATATCCAAAGATAAACAAGGACAAGTAAAGTTGATAGTTTCGTCTTTTTCATCTTTGTTCAGTTTTGAAGATCACGATTTCACAAGCTTCTCGACACTACTCAGTCGTGTGCGTGGATTTAAATAGAACGTTTCTTCACGTTCAAATTCACTTTGCGTGTAGGGAATCAATTTTCTGAATTTACAATCATTTTGCCAAGATAAAGAAAAGACTTTACTCTGTGCATTAAATCATTAATTTATCAGATGATAAATGTTAAACTCGAATTAAACTCGACTGTCAATAGAATGGTCGAAAATCTGCGAAACTTTTTTTTATCGTTTCAATACCACGCTCGCTGATAATCATCGTTTCGTCATTGTTTGCAACACCGTGGCTGGAACGTGTTGGCGCGTCGCCTAAAAAAGTAGATAATAGTTTTTCTAGGGATTTATACATACACGCAACGTGTCGCATGACCAATTACATGCAGCAGACTGCAACTTAGTTCTGGGGAGGGGAGGGGGGTAGTCACTGTTGATCGAAGCCAAACTTCACTGGCGACGCTTTGTTCGACTTATCTCACTTTCGTATTCCTTCGTCACGTTTATTGTTTCATGCACCAGTTATGGGCGAAACGAGGAATTCCGTGCACCTTTGGACGTTTTTAATCTTAGATGCGTATGTGCATGCAAAAAGGAAAATTAATGTCCGTCCTCGTTTGCGAGAGATTGAGAAAAGAACGAAAGAAGTGAAAGGAAAAAAAGAAGTATCAATGCTTCTTCAGAGGTGATTTTTATACTTTGTAACATTTTAATTTTTTTTGTTATTGTTTTAAAGCGTAAAACTAAAGGATTCGATGCGAAGAGAAAACAGTTTATGTGAATTTAAGAAATCTGATTTCGACGCATGAAAATAGATTTGTACAGTTTCGTCAAATATTGTTATCGTTATGCAATACTCGCGAGGAAAAGTGTTATCGCTCAATATCATTAGCATAAAAATATTTCCTCTAAGTTTAAAAGTCGAGTGAAAATCGCAACGACGGTAAATCAACTTTGAAAAGAGTTCAATAAAATTTTTGTGTACTAAAAACGAAAACGTCCACCGTCGATAAATCCAAACTCACCGTTACAAAACGATTCGATTCGAAACTGTCTAAAACGTGCAAGAACGTAGCTAACGCGTGATAAAGGGAACAAAAATTAAAAAAAAAAAAGTGACGTCACGTCGAAAGGCTTAAAGCGCAGAAACCTCCGTGAAATGACATTTCATGTTTTCATTTCGACCTCGGAAGAAGCGGCGGAAACGAAGTAGCGGATATTGCGTTTTGAAATAAGGAAACCCTCGTGGTCATTTTTCCTTCTACTTGTCGGTGGCGCTGAGAAAATAATAAGAGAAAAGAAAGGAGTGGGGAGTCTCGGGCCAAGATGGCGCGATCGCGAGGCCACGAGCGCCGCGCGTCGGTACCTGCCGGCTCATCCTGAAGGAAGTAGTCGATAAAACTGGTTTGACGAGTGCCGGGGACTCCGCGGCAGTCCACTCGACTCGGCTTCGGTCCCTCGTCCTTCGTGGTCTCCGCTTTGCCTTCATTGTACCTTCGTCCTACTGTTGGCACCGTCATCGACACTGTTCGTGCCGGGGTACAATGGAATGAGAACTAATGGCAATCGCTACTTGGCCGCAAAACAAAGCCGGCCACAAATTTTGCCTCTAATGCAAACGTGATTAATGTTACCGCGGCTCTCGTCAACTCAACGGGTCAGTCAACCAACCGGCCACTGGCGAAACGTTTTTATTCCCCGGCGCTGGGACGTTCATTGTTTGTAAATAATAAAGATCGCGTCGGCTTGTTCTGTTTGTTTGTTATTGTTTATGCAATTGTTGTTGACCAATTATTATAAACAGACAACGAAATGAAATTGTTTTTAAAACAATTATATATAAAACATAATGTAATGTAATATAATAACATAATAAAGTGTATAATAATAAAATGATAGAAACAGACGTAAAAACAATTCAGTTTCGTCGTCTGTTCATAATAATTGGTCGTTAATTCACTCTCTATAATTTTTGTTTATATTGTTGTTCTTTATGTTGTTGATATTGTTATTATTGATATTATTATTGTTGTTGTTTGGTGTTCGTGTTCCATTAACATTTGGTGATTGTAAATAAAAATATATATACTGAACGTACAAATTTAATTTTTAATTGAATGAAATTTTAATGAAATATAAATGATATCATTCAAAGATATTTTTTCGAATCAACGAAACCACACTTGTTCCGTACTCAGCGAAGCGCACATGCCACTTTTTATGCGAATCAAGTTTAGAGCGCAACCGACAGTACGACGTAAGGTTAATATTTTAGATCGCTTTTTTATTATCTCCTTGTAATACTCGTTTGACAATTGAAGGCATTATATATTGATCTAAGGATTTATATTAAATTGAATAATTTAGGAGACTCGTCGAGGAAAAATGTTAAATTATTAAATTTCAAATGATACTCCGCCGAGAAATAAGTCATAAATAATTATACTTTAACGATTACTGAACGGAATGAAATAATAATAAATTGCAAATAATAAATTAGAGTAATAAATATTAATAATCAGATGCCATAAATTGTTATAAATCTAATGTAAGATATATTAGAATCACGTAACGTTTTCCTTTATAAATATAAATTGATTTGATAAAAAAAGGAAAAAAAAAGAAGAAGAAAACCTTTAGCGAGGAGGAATTTTATTCAACTTCCGACAAAATGATTTCGCTTCGCTTTACAAAACCTTTACTAAGCACCAACTGAAATATCACTCAACGCGAACGCCCAACTTCCGAAAACAAAACACTTGGCGCGAGGACGAAATTTAATCAAGAAAGTTCGGATGGTTTTTGCGAAGAATCAATGTTGGGCGCCGACTACTACGTAGCTCGCGAAAAAGGCTCCGATCGCGAACGAAACAGTTTATCAATCTTTTTTAATATATCGTTGGCCGCGCTACAATTAATGGACGAATGCATCCGCTCCAAGTACTAACTACCCTCGAATAGTACAAATTCATGAACCGCTCGTTACAAGTATTTATGTCTTGGTCCCGGGCAACATTTATCCGAGATATCCCGTTCTAATTTAAGATAGCGATTTATCATTACCTTAATAGTGATATATCGCGGGCGCGAGAAATTTATATAGCTCGCGATATCGAGGCATTAAAAATTCTCTATAAATTGTTTTCGTCGTAATCTGAGGAATCTTCGCCGCCTTCGAAGTTTATGGCGATCCGTTGGCGACCCTGGTCAGGGCTGTGGGAGGGGGTTCAGGTGGGAGGAGGGGGGAGTCCGGCGCCAAGGGAACTGCGTACTTGACACACAAAAGCCGCGCGGAGTAAATCGGTACGAAACGGACACCGGTTGTGTCGCGCTTGATATCGCCGGCTTATCACACAAACGGCATCTAATCAGCGACGGTGATACATTGTTGCGCCGGCGCTGACTGATTGCGACAAGCGCGCGTCGCTTCGGCCAAAAATTTTTTCTCTTATTCCCATTCATTTTTCGTTGATTCTTTCATTCTTTTTAAGCGATATTCTAATTTCAGTTATGTTCTTGCTGGGGATTCCGTGACCCTCCAACGTCAATATATATATATATATATATATATATATATTTGTTTATATAATTATATAGATTATTGCTCCAATTCGGAATTCTCAATCCCCCCCCCCCCTTCAAGTGTAATAAAACTCAATGGGAGGAGAGGGTATATTTTTAGCATATATATATATGTTCAATTTGTATATGTATATATGTACGCATGTATTGTTATTTCATTTCTTCAAAATTTCCTCCCAAAAGATTCGTAACTGCATGCAGTTAAACGTAACTTTTTTTTCACTGCCTTAATTTTTCATTTTTTTTTTTATTCTTCTCGTATTTCGACGCATTTCGATTCGTACTTTCTCTCTACAGATATGCACAAAAAAAAAAGAAACAAGTCCAGCGAAAGTCTTCGGCTTGTTGCATCAAAATGAATATCTGCCTTGCGTTACGAACAGTTCAAATTATGACGAGAAAAAGACCGGGGTATGCTATAAAGTTGAATTGCGAATGTGCTGTTTCTGCGCGTCTTCAAATAAAGACGTATCCGAGATATTACTTTGCTGCTTATTGTTTTTTAATAAAGTTAGTATTTGCAGTGGGGAAAAAAGATGTAGCGGATTCCCCGACTTTTTCCCGGCTGCGGTACGATCGCAGAGGGACAAGTTTTAAAGGATTTTCTATGAGAAATGGGAACTATGTTTGTTGCCCTCAAAATTGGTCTGAAGTAAAAAACAACTTTTTTTCTATTAAATTTCATCGTTTTTTTACCTTTTTTTAATTAATTTGATAATTATTTGCGAGAACATGTTTAATATCAAAAAATTACGGAGTGTATTAAGATATTATAATAAAATTTATCTCGAATAAAAACCTTGTCGATGAAAGAGTGGCATAATTTCAGCATAGACTTTTTATCACCGTTGATATTAATTTGACGATTATATCGTTGTAATGTGAATTAAAATTCCGGTTTCACTTACAAAGTCTTTTTCTCGCGTCTTTTTCGCCATAGACATTTCTGGTGGTTGTTCGTGTACAATTTATAATTAATTCGACGCCACTCGCACGAAACTAATTGATTGAGTTCAATGAACTTTGATGAGGTCAAGCTGCGGCATTGATTATATTGATTGTTTATTTATAACTTAATCACTAATTAAGTGGGTAGTCAATGATCGGAAAATTAGCGCGTTCGTGAAATTATCAATGTCCATTCTGATTTCTTTTACGCAAAAGAAATAATTATATAGATTACTTACTTTTTGCATAAAATGTTTTAATTTCAGTTTTAATTGTCAATATGTATATTGTTCATAAAGGAAAATACTACTACATTTAATTCCATAATTAGACTATTAAAAGTAACAATAAAAAAAGAAAAACATAACTTGCAAAAAAAGACAAAGATAAAAAATATAATATTTTGTCAAGAAACATTTGATGTTATATTTTAATTGTAATAAATAAAAGCAAAACTTAGTACTCAAAAGAAATTTAAGACTTTCGTGAGCGGATCTGAAACTCAAATGGCAAAAGATATTTTCCGAAAAAACAAACCTCGCGTTTAAGCATGTACTTTGATTGTTACCTGTTTTAAATGTGATCCATCGAAGCGCGATATAATTATTCATAAATACTAAACACTGGCCCTTGTACTTACAAAATAACAGCGGGAAATATTCGGGCCAGTTGTATAAAATTGCGAGATTGTTTCGGCGCGAGTGGCGCGCCGCGCGGGAAAATTGGCGGATGTGTTATTCGAAACCGTGAATCGAAAATTCCGAGTCGACGCGACATTTGAATTTCAAATAATTGCAGAACCGCGGTAATTAATATATTGTAAAACGGCATTGAATTTCAAAGAGAAAGCAAACCAATTTCGCCAGTATCGTTTTCATTAACTATTACGTCAAAGTCGGCTCAAGCAAGCCGTGGGTTAGATTTTTTTTCCGCGCGCGAATCGAATAATTGCCTACGCGCCGGTTTCACGTTTTATCGCAGTTCCAATAATTGGAACGAAGGAAGGAAAATAGAAAACATAAATAAAGGCGAGAGGAGTTCGGTATTCGGCTGAAAAAAAATGCTTTCAAAGAAATAGTGAATCGAACGTCGATGGCTTGCGAACGAAAAACAACCTCTTTTTCCTCTTTTGTTTTCTAGTGGAAAAAAATGTTTCGCAAAACTCGAATCATTTGGCTGGATTGAATTTGTCGGCAGGATTGGGCCACTTTCGACGAACATTTTTATCCATAAATGTTCTTCGGTACTAGTGGTATAATAACAGTCTACAAATGCAAGTATTTCATTTTTCATGTTCGAGACACTGAAAGTATCTCAATCATCGAAAACGTCTTGAAATGAGACACTTTGCGATACATTTGATAGAGATAAAAAATGTTCATTTTAGTACACTGAGAAAAAAGATTTGGCAGATTCAACCAAATCATTTGGTTTAATTCCTTTAGTTACAGTTGCTAAATCACCTGCGCATAGACTAATTTTTTTATGTCTGCGCATGTCATTTAGTAATTTAGTGAGTCCATTTGGTAAATTCAACGAAAATTTGGTTGATTCAACCAAATATTTAGTTGGTCAAATATCAACCCTGATATTTGGTTGAATCAACCAAATATATTAACATATTTTTCTCAGTGTACTTCCGGAATATTTTGTAGTAGCTTTTAGAATTAATTATTGATTACCGTTTGTTGTTTAAAATAAAAAAAAAAAAAAAAAAAAACTATAAAAATATACCAGAAAACAAAAAGAAAAGACAAAGAAGCACAGATGAAAGAAAGGTTTGTCGGATTTCAAATTCCCATTACGCGAGGGCGCCTGCAAAAATGGCCGGGGAAAGACTTACGCCGACGATATGGTGTTTGCACAATATTATCCGGCTATTAATCAGGATTTCGCTAACGCAAAAAGCAAATGTCGCACACGTGCCGAATCCCGTCCGCTTCTCTTTTTACACTGCATTAAATGCCCGGACTCTCACTTTTTCCACACTAAAAATCGAAGCTCGCGCCTGAGTAACAAAAATGCATAACTTACGATCCTCGTCATTCTTAAATCTCCAAGCGGTTGGTCTGGGAAAAGAAACTCACCTGAAACAAAAAATATAGAGTTAGGTTATTTTTGCATAACAATGTATTAAAAATAAAATAATAAAAATCTGTACCGCGACTACGCATTTGATAAGTTTTTCGCATTTTACTTTTCAATCGAAAATATTCAAAGGAAAAAGTTTTTTCTTTGAAATCAACTTTGTTTCTTTCTAGAACTAAAACTAATCAACCGGCGAACAAATATTAAAATGGATATCCCGTATTGACGAGGCTCGTGTCGCAGGCAAACAATTTTTCGAGAGCGCATTAATCAATCGAGCATTGATTCCGCGATGATTTTTCATCTTCCCGGACACGTCGTAAATCCATCGTTTAGAGCAGCGAATTAAGTTTTACGTTACAAGCTCGTTCCCTTAATAAAAGCGGCCATACGCGTCTAAAATGTACGAACGCGCGTTAGTTGACCCCAATTTACGATCAATGACTTGTCAGACGGAATCGAATTTATTACAGTATTTACGAATTTGACTCGGCGAATCGACTTTCGGGAGCGAACTCTTTCCAGCGGCCCCGGAAAGCAAACGAGTCGCTCGGAAATTATTAACGCGGGATAAAAGTGTAACGGCCGGATCGGCCAATAATGCCGCGGCGTTGACCTCCTTCGCCTTCTTTTCAGCTGCCGAAATCGTCGGCGCGCCACCGACACTCGGCCAACTTTTCGCCATCAAATATACACCGAGCAAACATTCGTTTTAATGCCACGGCTTTATTTTTTCCGCGCGACTTCCGCGCCGATTGTTTTTTCATCAACCGCAGCTCAGCGACTTGATCGGACATTCGTACGCGACGTCGCCGAACGGAATACACTTCATTAAGGCAATTCTTCGAGCATTTATTACTAGACTAGGGTGTTTTTGAATGATATTGTTAAATTTAACGATTTTTAAATATAACCATAATCCAGCGATCATATCACTCTGGGAGAATGTTGTTTAATTTGTAAAAATTAATTCTTTTCTTTCGTTTTAAGGCAGAGACTGTCGAAACTTTTGAGGTGGAAAAAAATGTTTTGGCCCGCATCATGGATCCCATAACGAGTGACCAACGAAATGGCGAATCATTAATTTCCAAGCCACTTCTCGGGGCCGAAAGTTCGCGAAACGACAGCGGCAATGAAATAATTACCCTGCACCCCCCTCCACTGTCCCCCTCCGATGTGACAAGAAATTCAAGCCCGCCACTTTTATATCGCTCGTTGCCGTCCCGCGGGAGTGCCGTCAAGTCCGTGCGGTCCGTGTAATGGATGTGTCGCATTGCCCTGAAAGCGTCTTGAGGTCGTTCTCGCGGGCGACTGGCGTTATAAATTGCCGCGTGAAATCAGCGGAAAATAGAATACGACGAATATTTCAGACGTCGGACGGCGGCAAATCCGGCAGCCGCCTTTGTCGCGCGCTTCTTTTCCCGCTCGTTCGACCGCGCCGAGTGGCCTCTTATCACTGCAAATTGCGCGAAATAAATTGTAACGGCGGCCCGGGACTTTGTCACGCACTCGGGGCGACGGCAAAAAGACACCGTTGGGAGTGTTTCGCCGATACATTTCGGTCATCGTTCAAGTGCTCCTTAATCGCGCAATTCGTTTGTGACAAAATTGCGACGCCTTGCCGATTAGCGGCATTAACGAATTCGCAATGGCGAAACAACTGCCGAGGTTGCTGCATCGAATCTTCATTTTCATCAATTTTGAATAACAAAAAATATGGCTGTATAAAACGTGATACACGGAGAGAAAAGTCCTAGTGTAATTTACTAGACTGACACGTAACCCTGGGACAAGAAAAATAGTAAATATTGACAGCTTTTTTGTATTGTATGCAATATTGTGTAGAAGGTATTATTATACGTCAATGAGCAATTGAAGGACCAGTCTAGTAAAATTTATAAACCTTATTATGCAACAGAAAAGTTGGTGAAA
>JABFOV010002446.1:0-19845 GCA_022817685.1 Aradophagus sp. ZL-2020 | reverse complement strand
ACCCAACTTTGACGAAAATATTGGCAAATTGATTTATTGCCAAATTACCATACAAAAATAAATTGGTCTTTCGTAAGCCGGATCCAAGCCAGATAAGCATAATTAAAGTTTAAAACGAAAAAGGTGTTAAATTGGAAAAGGGAATTTCGTTCTGAGAATTACGAACTAAATCACGCGAAATAACGTGATAATTCCGAAAGTTAGATATTATTTCGGAATTAAGTTTCGGCCGAAATTGACCGGGCTATTATCAACGCCGCCGTGTTTATCAACACCGCCGGTAGGCTCCGAAATGAAAAACTCGATGGAGAAGCAAATTTCCCGTCACGAAAAATAAAATTTAATTCGAGTGATTTCTGACCGAAATTAATCGGACTAATTCACGCAGCCGTGTTTACCACACTGTAAATAAAAGTGGACTTTTCAACCACGTTTTCCAGCATATGCTGGAAAATTAAAGTTGTAGCATGAAAATTCTAGTATATATGCTTGAATTCTAAAGTTTTACTGTTACAGTAACTAGCTCTTACTGTAATTTTCAAGTAAAAATTTGAAAGAGCCAGTATAAATCAAAAGTGTATACTCTAAAATTCGTATTCGCTCGAACGTATGCGCAACAGCCGACAGGATAGTATTAGCCGATCCCGGTGGTTTAAAAACACGCACGAAAAGAAGAATGAAAAGGTACGTTAATTATTATTAAACGATTGTCATTCGATTACTTCGATTGATAATGGAGAAACTCTACCAGTATAATAATTGTTTTAAATAAATGACTCACAATAGTAGTTATTTCAACGTCTAAACTGTGAAAACAAACCGGCATGTCAATTTAACTTCAATTAATGGATGACACAAACATTATATTATTATCTGTAATGTAATTTTAGAGTTCAAGCTCGACTTTTCAAGTCGGGACTCTAAAATTCAAGCATATTTACTTGCAACTGAGTTCGAGTAAATATACTGGAATTTTAGACTTTTTTTTTACAGTGCAAACATCGCCGGTGCGCTTCGAATATAAAAACCGACGACTAAGCTAATTTCGCGTCGAACAATTAAAATTAACTTCTTAGCAAAATTCTCAAAAGAATTTTATTGTAAAATTATAAAAGTTATGAATTTATTAAATTTAAAATGTCGGACCCTTCAGTCAATATTGAAAAATTGAAACTCATCAGACATAATATCAGTCGTATAACCGAAAATACAAGAATAAACGGAGTAGCAAACTTTACGGTTCAATTTCTACAAAGTAGACTCAACAAATTAAATTCATATTGGGACCAAACAAATCAATTACACGCAGAACTCCTTGCTGCGATTAAAACTAAAAAACGCAATGGAATCCCATAATTTGATGAAAAAATTTTCGAACAAATTGAGGAGCTTTATGACGCTACGGATGAATACATATCTGACGGCATTAGTCAATTACAACCAGAGCCATCGGGACGTTTTGACACGTCACCGCAAGCAAACTCTACCGTTAATGAAACCCAGGTTGCGGCACCCCCGCAAATACGACTCCCACAATTCGAATTGCCGAAATTTAACGGAGACGCAACAAAATGGGCTAGGTTTCGACATAACTTTCATGCTACCATACACAATCATCCCTCAACCTCCAATGTTCAGCGATTGCAATATTTGCAATCATGCTTAACGGGTGTAACTGCAACAATTTTGTCCGCACTTCCTTCAATCGATGCGAATTATCAAATCGGTTGAAACAACTTAAAAAACCGCTTCGAAAACAAACGTTTAATCGTTAATTCTTTATTAAACAAAATATCGGCTATTAAATTAATTAATGCTGAAAACTTGAATGATTTGAAAAACTTTTGTGATACATACAAAGATGTAATCGATTCTTTATCGCCACTCGAAATCGACATTGACAACTGGGATTCATTGTTGATTTATAATTATACAACAAAATTCGATGCCGTTTTACGCACTGAGTGGGAAAAACATTTAAGCGATCAACAAGATGTTCACACCCTCGCAACCTTTAATACTTTTATCGATCAGCAAATCCGCAAAAAACGGCATCACAGTTTACTGCATTTTGACTTTAATTCAAAAGATAAAGGCGTATCTGAAAAGCCAGACACCAGTCACGGTTCCCTTCCACCACGCGAGTTGAACGCTTTCCCCGCGTAAACGGAGGACACGGGGAATTCGGCCGGCACCTCTCATCAAGAGAATCTGCCATCGCACCTAAGCGCTTCCCCCGTCTCCACCATACTCCTCGCCAGAGCGAGCGTTGACATCGTATCGCCCAGCGGTCGCACGTATACTTGCCGTGCTTTGATTGATCAAGGCTCGGAAGCGACTTTTCTGAGCGAAGGCGTAGCCTAATGCCTGCGCCTGCAGTGGTCGAAAGTTAACATTTCGGTGTCAGGCTTGGGAAACACTAACAATACACGAATTAAACATCGTGTCAAATTCAATATTTCACCACATTCTCATCAGGATGTGAAATAAAATGGAACCGGATTCGTATTACAAAAAATTACGAATTATAATCCGCTCAGTTGCAATTCAAAATCATTGATTGAATTAAAAAATTTGTCACTAGCTGACCCGCAATTAAGCGAGTTTAAACAGATAGATTTGCTCATCGGAGCATATTTATATCCACAAGTGATAAAAAGCGGAGTTAAACGCTTGTGCGACAATAAATTATTAGCTCAAAATTCTATTTTTGGGTGGTTATTGTACGGAGTCATTGCGGACTCGATTTCGTCGCGTATTACGGTTAATCACGTAACGACTAAACATTTAGATAAAACATTGCACTCATTTCCGGAGATTGAAAATATTCCTTCTAAACAACAATATACAAAATCTGAACAAGAATGTGAGGATTATTTTAAACAATCAACGCATCGTGATAAAACCGGTCGATTCATTGTACGATTGCCATTTAAGTCGGAAATAAAACGTGATTCGCTCGGGGAATCAAAATTTATCGCAGCGGCTTCATTAACCAGACTTGATGCCAGATTAAATCGTAATGAAAAATTAAAAAAGGCATTTTTTGAGTTCCTTGAGGAATACGAAAGACTCGGACACATGACACGCGTACAAAATAAATATGATGAAAATTCTTTCCGCGTTTATTTACCGCATTACGGCGTTATCCGTGAAGACAAACTAACTACAAATGTCCGCGTAGTCTTTAACGCTTCATGTCCCACCACTACAGGGGTATCCCTTAACAACGCTCTCGCAATAGGGCCAAAACTCCAAATCGATATAACTGCAGTAATAATAAATTGGAGATATCACCGCTTTGTTTTGAACGGCGACGTAGAGAAAATGTTTCGTCAAATTTTAGTCGATCCTACTTATTGAAAATATCAATGCATTTTATGGCACAGTAACGAAACCAATGCACCAGTAACGTACGAATTAAATACCGTTACTTACGGTACAGGTACAGCTCCTTATCTCTCAATACGAGTTATCCGCGAATTAGCGGAATTAACAAAAACTCCATTTCCCCTTGCGTACCCAGTTCTAATAAATTACATTCATGTCGATGATTTGTTATTTAGAGCAGACGACATGCCATTGTTGATGGAAACAGAACAACAAGTCGCCTCCACCGCCTTGGGCAATGAAGGGTTTGTTGTGAAAAAGTAGACTTTCAAGAATCCAGATGCATTAACAAAGCAAGAAATTATCGAATTCCGAGAACTCTCAGTTACAGACGGGAAACCTGCTGTAAAACTATTGGGAATTTCGTGATATCCACGAACTGACCAATGGTAAATGTCAGTTGAAAAATTGGAATTTCAAGCCAGTACCAAAAGAACAATCTTATTAGGTATAGCAAAACTATATGACACGCTTGGCTGGCTGTCTCCACTAATTATTCGTGCAAAATTATTAATGCAATCATTATGGTTGTTAAAACTGGACGAAGATACGAAACTCCCAAGCCTAGTTTTGAAACAATGGCCAGAATTTGTTGAAGATATGCGACAATTATGTCCTATCAACATTCCTCGTTGGATTCATTTCAGCTCCGGTACATCTCGTATTGAATTGATAGGCTTCTGCGATGCATCCACGTATGCATATGCCGCTGTTGCTTACATAAAGTTAATTGATTTCGATGGCAAATTTCACGTTTCTTCAATTATGGCTAAAACACGCGTAGCTTCTTTAAAAACATTGAGTATCCCTAGGCTTGAATTATGTGCAGCTATTATTTTAAAAGATCTTATAATCCATGTACAATCATTATTGACATTGCAAATTGATGCAACTGAATGCTACACTGATTCACGTATTGTGTTAACCTGGCTCGAGAAATGTCCCTCGACATGGAGTGTTTTTGTGAGTAATCGCGTGTAGCCATTCAAACCGAGTTACCACAAGCTAAGTTGCAGCATATTAAATCCAAAGAAAATCCTGCGGATCCAAACTCGCGAGGTATGAGCTCCGTGGAGTTCAAAAGATCAAAGCTAAGGTGGTTCGGTCCGAGTTGGCTATCAACTCGTGAATCACTCTAAAATACTCAAGATTACGAGGAATTTTTTGAGAGCAAAGAAGAAAAACGTTGAACTCAAGTTCATCATATCTCAAAATCCGACGTAAATTGGGACATTTTCGATCGTTTTTCGAGTTGGCCAAAATTAATTCATGTCCTTGGCTATGTTGTGCGATTTATTAATTTGTTAGAAAATAAAAGGCAAGAAAATCAATTCGCAACTCGCGCCGTACATTTAGAGGTCGTCTCTGATTGTACAGTACATGCATTTTTAGCTGCGCTTGAACGATTTGTCTGGCGACGCGGATTGCCTTCCGTCATTTATAGCGATAACAGTACAAGATTTCAGGGCGCAAACGCCGAAATGAGACGCGTTTTCAATATGTCCGCAGGAAAGGATAATAATATGTCCGCGAGAACACATAAAGCTAAAGGGGCTAGCGGGTTAAGATAGGTGATTCGGCCCCTCCGGAAGTTAAATATTTTATGTTTATAGATCGCTTTTGGTTTTTAACCAATATTACACGCAGAAAAATATTTATTCAAAATTACAAAAGTATTTTGTTGAGTCAATTTTGTTTATCTTTATTCAGTGTTTTGTTGAATGAAATCAAAATTTGCATTGAATCAACAAAATAACTTTGGTTACAAGGTTTTGTTGAAACAAATTATCTCGTGTTTCAAATCAACAAAATTATTTTGTTATATTGACAAAATCATAGTTTTCAAACCAAATGATTTTGTCAAATCAACAAAAGAATTGCGTTTATTAACGAAGCATAAGAATACAAATACGCTTTGTTCATTTGACAAAATATTTTTGCTGCTTAAATATCAACAAAATCATTTTGTCAATATTACTAAAATTTGGTTATATTGACAAAACATTTCTCTGCGTGTAAAATATTTTGTAAACATCCAACTTTACTATTTTATCATATAAATTTTGTAAAACAAAAATAGTTCTATATTCATCATTAAAAAATTTAAATTACCTTTTTTTTAGATTTTGAACTAAAGATATTTTTCACGTCATTATATTTTGTACCTTTGATCCTTCAAAATTTGTCAACTTGATTAAATTTTTTTTCCAATTTTCGCGATTTTCATTGATAAAATTTTGACAAAATAATTCATTATAGTAAATACTGTACTATTTTTTGTATTTTTTTAAGTTTATCAATGAACATACTAAATTTACATTTGAATTATCCTGGCTTCAATTAAATGAATTCAAATACTTTATTTAAATAATTAATAAATAATTTCATTATTTCAACAGATAAATAAATTAACTGACCCATCATTTTTCTCATTCGATATAAAAACTCGTCAATCGAAATAACTTAACCAAATTCATGTCCATGTTGAAATCACTCGATAACCCGAATTTCGTGTCGCGTTTGAAAAATATGTTATTCAAATGAATGAACCAAATTCTGACGTATCGGTACTTTTCAGTCATTTTACATACTTCCGTAAGAGGATTTCAGTCGGCGGGAAAAAGGAAAGAAAAAGAAGCACTGCCACTTCGTTAGCATAGAAAAATATGTAAATATCAGCGTTTCGTTACGAGTGTTTCATTTTTTATGGCACCCGATGTAAGAAATGTGACGAAAAAAAGAGAGAGAGAGAAAGAGATAAAGACGAGAGAAGAGGCCGAAATCAAATGTACCCGGAGATCCATTGACATGCGATTCCCTGCGCTTGCGACACGGCGTTTAATATAATCACCGGCGATCATTATCGCCGAAACCGTTAAGACAAACATTGTCCCGTCTGTCCCGCAGGTCGGATTTTTGTTTTGACTATCTTTTCAGCGATTTCAAGAATTTGACCCGTAATACGTGACACTCGGAAATCGCAGAAATGTTTCGAGTGTATGAATTTTACGCTAAAATGATTAAGTGTCGAGGTAGAAAGTAAACAAACGTATAACTCAATCAATCAACGAAAAAAATAAATAAATATCAAAAAAAAGGTAAACAAACAAATAGTAGGTACGAAAATAAATAAGTATGTAAACAAAAAAAGTAAACAAACAAATAGTAGATACAAAAATAAAGAAGTTTGTAAACAAAAAAGTAAACAAACAAATAGTAGATACAAAACTAAAGAAGTTTGTAAACAAAAAAGTAAACAAATCAAGAAGTTGATAAGAAAAAAAATAAGTATGTAAACGAAGAAAAGTAAACAGCAAAAGGAAACAAATAAATAGTTTTTTATAAAAGTAAACATAAACGAGGATATAAACAAAATCAAATATAAAAATAAATAAATAAATGAATAAAAGTAGGAACAAATTTTTATCTTGCTTATCAAAGAATTGATCGATTGATTCCAAGAATAATTTGAAAACATTCTGAAACATTTTTAATTTGAACTGAAAATTGTATTCTGAAAACAACAATGGAATATTAACAAACTTTGCTTTGACATTAGAAAAATATGAAACCCACCGCGAAATATTGTTAACAAAGTATTAACTAATGACAAAAGTAAACAAATTATAACAGAAATAAGTAAACGAGAATATACAAAAAAAAAATCAATCTCACAAAAAGCTGTCTTTCGATACACCAATATTGCTTCATTGGCCAATAAAAAGGCCAACGAATGTAACACAATCGACGGTAAAACTATATAAAAAAAAAGGAAAGGAAAAAAAAAATGCCAGACTGGTCATTAAAAAGTTAAAAGTGCGGTTGCCTTTTTTCTCAGCTCCTTTTTTTTTCTTTTTTCTTCTCTTATTTATTTACTGTCTTTTTTTTTTCCTTCCTTCTGCCGAGTCGATTGGTCGTCGCCGTGTTTGGTCGTTATTGCGCAACAAGTAGTTAGGTCTCAAGAGACACGTAGCGAGTAATTTTTAAATTGACGCGAAAGAAAAATCATAGACAAGAGATACAGGGAAAGTTTGGTTTTATCCTTGAATTGCCGACGTTTTATCCGCCGCGTGTGTTCCGAAAGATTCGAATTTAGGCAAATGACTTGTGAAACTTCGGTTCCCGCTAAATAAATGTGCAAGAAGTTTCCAGTGTCATTTTCATTATTTTCATCGAATAAGTAGAAAGAAGAAATATTTAAAGAACATACACTTTGGTTTTTAAGGAAGAAAATTAAGATAGATGTTGGAGTTGTTTCAGTAAAATTAATGATTTATTTTAAATTTCAAAAAAAAAAAAAAAAATGTCTGATCTCTGTTTTGAATCTAGAAACATATATACTCAACAAGAATTAGTTTTAAACATCTTATCGTATATCGAAGCAGTTTACCACAAACTACCACATTTTACAAAATTGTGGGACATTTCTATCCTATTTTCCTACATTTTTATTATATTTGTGGAACTTTTTCCCACATTATCTGATTCTGCAATATTATCATTCACCACATTTTACCATACTTTACTATGTTTCGTCACATTTCTACCATATTTACCACATTTTACCACAATCGACTATTTTTGTCATATTTCTAACATATTTTACCCTATTTTATCATATTTAAAGTACGTTTTTCCACATTTTAATCCTTTTTTCACACCTTACGATATTTTAGACCATAGAATATCACATCTCACCACAAACTACGGCATTTCACATAGTAACTAGTCTTACATTCTAATCTTCTTTACCACATCACCACATTTCTCCACAGTTCACCACATTTTGCCACATTTCTACTACATCTTCATTCTTTCCGCGTTATTCGCATAGAACACACAACATTTATACTGTTGACCACAATTTACCACATTCATTTACTCATTTTTACTTTTGACCACAATTTAACACACTCGTACCACAATTTACCACATTCATTTACACATTTTTACTACACTCGTACTACAATTTACCACATACATTTTTACATTTGACCATAGTTGACCACACTCGTACCACAATTTACCACATTCGTACAACACTCAACCACACTTACCCGCCAACTGATCACATTTCACCACATTTCGATCCCACTGTACTTAAAAATCATACTTTAATCCCAGCAACCATTAATTATCGTTCAAATTCAGCCGATCATTACTGCAAATAAAGACCATTATTTTCTCACCAGAAAACCTGACCAAACTGCATCGCTCGCTTTGTAAGCCGCATGCGATTCGGCGCGATGAAGACACGGCAAAATTCACTTTGCGTTTCAGCCGGGCGACGTAAAGATGCTATCGCTCGACGAGCGCAACGACTCTCGTCGTGCGTTATCTTTATCGATATTCGGACGCTATCCGGCGATAAATCTTTTCAAACAAACCCGCCTGAATAACGAAATCGGCCGACGAGGTTTACCGTTCGCCGGACGGCTCAATTGCGGCGCATTGCGCAAGCCACTTCGGCTGAAGCTCCGTTAAGGAGTCGACGAAATTTGCATACGGCGAATTGGCGGATGTGAAAGAAAGCGCGCCGATCGGGTTACATGACGTGTCGATCGCGTTTATTATATCTAATTTGTTTATTCATAAATATATAAATATATTATTCTATTAAATCTATTCTAGTTATATTATTGAATTATATATGTATATATATAGATATGTATATGTGCACTCTTAAAACAATTGACTTATCATAGTCGGAATATCTTTATCACAAGTGGATTTTCCACGGAGAATTTGGACAAAAATGATTCCGCTTACTTTAAGAATAAATCTATTAAAACCGAGTTTACTAATAAGTAGAATATATAAATGTATAGTGATAAAAGTATGACATTATAAAATTCAACAAATTATTACACACTTGAAAGACATTAAAATATTGCTTCAGCTAGTTTTTTTATTAATTTTAATATCTATTTGAGACACTGAAACTTGTCAATTATATAGGTTAATTTTGACAGGCCGCGTTACTTTTGACTATTTAATGCATATTTCTATTAAAATGAAATGCAATTGTGTTTAGAATATGTGTGTAACATATTATATGCTAAATACTATATATACTATACTTAGTTATTTACATACATATATGTACATATATTTATTTATTGATTGATTTTTTTATTTATTTATTATATGTATATATTATAATAATTTTTTTTATTTGTTTCATTTTTTAATTTATTTTTTAAATTCTAAATAAATTTCTGTTAGTATAATTATATTTTAATAAATAATTCTTCAACTTATTTTCTTTGCACATGTTACAACCGTAAGTTGGCGGGGGGTGGAGGGGGGGGGGGGCTGAAAGTGGATTGCTCAGAGTGATCGCGTAAAATGTGGAAACGCAGTGAATCATTTCTAATAACGCGCGCGCACACATCTTATCGGTTTATCGGGCGCAAAGTGGCCGACGGCATCGCCTCGAGAGATACTCTCGTTTGATTGGCCCAAGGCTGTTGGCGTGTCGCAAGCCACTTTGCCTCGCGACATTTGAATAGATTCAATCAAAGTTTTAACTTCCAACGGTCTAGCCGTCGATTGTCTCATCAAATAAATTGGGGGGGGGGGGGTCATCAGTTATATAAATGTCATTTTGGAATGAAAAATATTGGAACTGATTGTAGACGAGTGTTCAATTTCGTCTCTGTTGAAAACGTTTTACGAACGTTAAGGAAACGTCTTTTGTTATTTACATTTCTGGAAAAGTTAAAAAATGAAGTTTATAATAAGTGGATTATACTTATGGTAAGAAGAAATGGTCCATATTTCGCAAAGAAAGAAACAAAGTTGAATAAAGGTTAATAAAACGTTAAGGAAATTGTTGATGAGCGGTGTTGATTATTGATAAGTTTAATCTACTTTGAATCAACTTTTACTTTGAATCAACTTTTTAATCTACTTCGGATGTCAGTTGATATTAAATTAAATCAACATTGACAGTCCAATGTTGAATAAAGGTTGATGAAAGGTTAAATAAACATTAACGATTGATTTCGATTTTAGATCGATAAATTGTTGGATCAAAGTTGAGTCAACGTTGGTAAATTATCGAATCAAGTTTGATTTAACGTTGTAACTCAATTGAAAATTATTAATATTATATATAATCGAATCGAAATTGAGTCTTCATGATAAACTGCTAATGTTGATTTTTCCTTCATTCAATGCTAAGCTTCAACGATGACTTAACTGTTCAAAAAGTACGTTCATCAACCTTGTTTTCAAATCCAGTGACAAGGTGCTGACTTTAAGAGCAACGTCTGTCAACCCATTTTTTTTCAGAACTGTTTATCAACCATATTTATCAACACTGTTTACAAACAGTATTTATTCAACCTTCGTTGATTATCACTATTTATTAAACCAGATTAATATTGTATGTTTAACGTCAACTAACTTGTGTTTCATCGTTTATCATCTCGGATTCAACTTCAACCGTCAGTAGTACCTCAATAATTATTCAACATCGATTCAACAGTATATCAATCTTAATATGTTTTTAAACTGTTGATATTTATTCAATTCAGTATCAACTTAAAATTAATTTAAAACTGATTCAATAAAGTGAATTTTGAAATTAAAATTAATTTAATATTCTCACAATATTTAAT
The DNA here is from genome assembly GCA_022817685.1 of Aradophagus sp. ZL-2020. Classification (NCBI taxonomy): domain Eukaryota; kingdom Metazoa; phylum Arthropoda; class Insecta; order Hymenoptera; family Scelionidae; genus Aradophagus; species Aradophagus sp. ZL-2020. The sequence goes on along the minus strand of JABFOV010002446.1, from coordinate 8,830 downwards.
CAACTTGTAATCAACATTTTCCACAACGTTGAATCAAAAGTCTATTCAATATTCGTGTTAAATAACAGGTATTTGTACAAGTATCATGAGAGTATTTTAATAACATTTAATCAACTTTTCATCAACATTTTCCTCAACGTTAAATCAACATTAATTCACCATGTAATCCTAAAGATGACTGAAAAAATCTTCTATAATAAACGAACTTTTTTGAAGCTTTACATTAAATTTCTAGTTCTGATCAACTTTTAATCAACCTTTCTCTCAAAATGATTCAACATTGATTCAAATGTCATGTTACCTTAAAGGTTATCACATAAGTATCGAAAGAGTGTTAAAAGTGTTTTATAACAATACTTGATCAACTTTTCATCAACACTTTTGTGGACGTTAAATCAACGTAAATTCAACAGTCGTATCATCTCAAAGATAATTACCCAAAAAAAATTTCTTACAAAGTTGACAACATTCATAATTTTTCTTGTAAAATTATTTGATAACATATCCCATCGTTTTTAGACGTAGAAAATTGTATCAGATTTGATTTTTCTTTTACTAATAAACGTTGGAAATTTCAAAAGCATAAAAAAAATTGGACGGCGGTACAAAAGTAGTGCGTTAAAATTGTTTCCCCGTTTCACGGGAAACGTCAATATTAAGACGCGGGGTTTGAAAATAACGCGCAACGCGAAACCAGTTTGACCGGACAAGCGCGGAACAATTCGTACCGCGGCGTCGCGCCAACACCGACACTTTACGATCGGCCGTGCGCGACAAAAAAGCTGCGCGCGAACGCAGAAAAGGGACACACGTAAGAACAGAAGTCCTCGCCGGGCGATTCCGCGCGGCCGTTAACGCCGTGTTCGACAAAACATTATCCGCCGGGGCGATCATTTTTCGCACGGCCATGCGCGCCTCCGAGAATTAGACCCTTATTGTATTTCTAACGCATATACCATTCCGGCCAGGTACTATACGATAACTGTGTTTTTAAGACTCGGCTTTAACCGGTGAATGCGGTGCGTCGACGAACCTTTGTATTCAACATCTTTTGCAGATTTCAATTTTATTTTACTTCATTTTTTTCAATAAAATTTTTTGTTTTTTTTTGAAAAATTAGTATTATTTTATGAAAAAGTGAATTACAAAACAAAGAAACAAAATGGGAAACTCGATAGTTTCAAGCTTTTATCACCAGACTAGGGTTTTTTCAATAATGTTATGAAATTCCATCTTTCTTTGGAATTTTATTTTTATATTCTATTTTGCATTATTATTGGCTTGAAAAAATGTGTTTCATATCTACGTTCAAAAACCAAGTAATGCGTCATTGATAGTATACATAATCCTCTATTTGACGTTTTTTACATTGCATTTCAATATCAGACTATTTTACTTTTCACGTTCACTTTTGAATTCAGATCGAATATATAGAACGTAAGTTAATTTTAACTGCATAATCCCCGTACATAACCTTACTTTTAAAATTGCAGTGATTAATATCATCCAATCCCTGAATTCAGAATTTGTTACTTCTTTTTACTTATTTCCTTTCAATTTGCGAAAGATATACGAAAGATCGTTAAAATAATTATTCAGACCTAAATTACTAGACTAGTGTTTTTTTAAATAATACTGTCAAAATTTAATATTTCTTCAAAATAAACATAATCCAGCGATTCTCTCACTTTGGGAGAATCTTGTTTACTTTTCGACTATCATAGTTGCCTTTTTATTTGAAAAACGAAAATGGAGTTGAAGTTTCCAACGTTTATTAATAAACGAAAAGAAATTATTTATAATTTAGTAACATACTTTCATCAAAACTGAAAAAAATTATATTCTCAGACATTGAAATCTTGTAGCTTCTTCTTGTAAAATTATTCAATCAAAAAAATACTATTATTTGTACGAAGAAAAGTATATCAGATTTTATTTTCGTTTACAAATAAACGTTGGAAACTTTGAGAACATAAACGAAACATGAATCTCTGATATTTGCAACTCAAAATCCAAAACTCGTGGCAACTTACCACGTGGCCAACTTCACGTACATTTTTAGAACTTAACATTTAAACCCGTTAATTTGTTTCACGTTGAAAATAACAATAATTTAATTGATCAATTAATTAAATGAAAAAAACTTTACTGTGTTTATTTTTGAGGTTAATAAAAACAATGATCGCCAAAAAAATATTAAATGATCGTTGCTCGTCCGCTAATTGCATTCCAGTGCTTGCCTCGTCGCGATTTCTCCGCAAACAAAGTAATTAGAACTAATGTGTTTTTATAATCGACCAAGACAATTAGATAAGCTCGAATCGTTGTTTTTTAAGACGTCGAAATATTTTTTGCTAATTTCCTAATTGTTGTTGAATATTCACCTGCCGAGATCAAAAGCACATCCAGTGATGGAAACGTGTCGGAGGTCACGCGTCAATCATCTCAAATGGCCTGAGTTCGCAAATCCGCACTTATCTCCTGCTTTACGTTCGATTTGAAAGTGCACATGGTACGTTACGTTCCAATCGTTTTTCATCTGATTTGCGTCGAGCGCTAAATTTAAGTAAACGGATAAAAAAAAATTGCACGAGAGTGCAATTAAGTATTGATATATGTGTGAAATCGAAAATGCGGTTCGGCCAAAGTTACAGCCTCGATAATTATTTTGACGCTGCAATTCATTTTGGATCACGTGTTACATAGTTAACATGTGCGGTAAAATTAAAGTGATCGGGTTCAGAATTTTGATATCTGATTCATCATTTGAACAATTTTTAATCGCAGATTCTAGAGAAAATTTATTTATTGCTATTGTAAACAAGCTTTTATTTAGTTTTATTAAACTTTGTGACACTTAAATGTAAACTTATTCAATTATTTTTTCAATAGCTCATCGATAAAGATTGATTTTCCTTCCGAAACATCAATTAAATACATGAAAATATTTGATTAATAATTGATGATACTATATGTATATAGAGGCGGGTCGAAAATTTATAATAGGCTCAATTATTTGCAGAAATGCAGTTTTTAGTAAAAAAAGCATGTTTAGATACGTATCTTACATTTTCAACAATGTCTAGAGAGCGCACAAACGCACTCGGTGATTGTCATACCAACCATAAAAATCAGAAACACGTACCAGCATGTGGAAGTTAAAATTTGTGCACTGGAAAGCGAAAACCCTTAAAAATCACTCGATGTACGAAATGTAACACTTTTAAGAGGAGTACCAACTAAAAAAGTTGTGTAGATCGCCACATTGCCGGTATTTGAAATATTGTCATCGAAAATGATTCTAAAAAGGTTTTCATTTAAAAGTCTTAAAACTAGATACTTGTTTTTGTCACGTAGATTTGGCAATAACTAACAATATATGTGACGATAATTCACGTAGGAACATAACCAAATAGTACGTTATTTCCGAGGGCAACACTGCGCCTGAGGCCGGTACGATATCTTTCATAGTGCGGGAGCGGGACGAAAATAGAACTTTTCTTTTCTAGGGAAACAAAGTAACCCAATGGCGCTCCATTCCGTGGATACGAAAAGTTTCACTTTTCTCCGCTTCCTGGTTGTAAAAAAAAAACATTTCTCGCCATTTTTTTTCAAGAACGACCTAATTAACCTATGATTGCTTTGTGTTTCAGGACCGTTTAACGGGCCATGGCGGGATATCGTCGTTGAGCGGCGGTAACTCGTCGCCGTACTCCGGGGCGCACCACCATGGTCATCGGGGTAACGGCAACGGGGGTGGAATGCCCCACCACGGGGGCGCGTCCCTGCCCACCGCTTCGGACTTCCAGCCACCTTACTTCCCTCCGCCCTTCCCCTCGCACCACCATGCACCCGCGAGCCCACAACACCCCGGCCTCGCCCAGCCCCAGCACCTCGATTACCTCGTCACTGATCCCTACACTCAGACCCTCAATACCCTCCACCAGCACCACTACAACCACCTCAGCGCGGCGGTCACCGCTGGACAAAGGAGCGGCGACCTCAGACGGGACGCCGAGAGCATCCACGTGGTCAGTCACTTATCTATTATTTATTAAGTTACGTCGTTTCATAGGTGACGGAAGGTTTTAATTGGGGACAAATGATGAAAATATTAAAGTACGGAAGGGAGAACAACGAGGGGTGGAGAATGGCTGAGAAAAGATGACAGACTTAAGCACTTTGGCTTGGGTACCATTACTCCTTTTCAAGTGTTTGTAGTTCTATCTCCTTCTTTCGCAGTAAAATAGAGAAGGACACAAGGAGCGAACGGTTAGGAAGAGAAGACGCTAGGAGGAGTAGGTCTCCTAACTATTTCTCCTTGTATCCTCTTCTATTTCAAGTGTTTATACTTGCGTTTCTTTCTTTCAACGTGAAACAGAGGAGAAAACCAGGAAGAGCAGATTTGTTAACCACTTATTCTTCTTATATCCTTTATTTTACGTTTTTGAAGTTCTTGAAGTAGAGAAGACACACGAAAGAACCGGTCTTCTAACCGTTTTTTCTTTATCCTCTTGTACTTCGATCGTTCATATTTCTGTTTCATTTTTTCAACATGAAATAAAAAAGGACATCAAGGGGAGTGACTTTCTTAACGTTTTCTTCTTGTTATATCCTGCATTTCACGTGCTCATGTTTCTATCTCCTTCTTTCGACGTGAAATAGAAGAGGACAAAAATAGGAGCGGATCTTCTAACTTCTCCACTTGGTATCTTTCTCCGTTTCATATGTATATATTTTCATTAATATGTCACAAATATGGGCAAAACTGCCACTTTTTGCATGTTTTTCAATTCTATACAGAATCTTCCGACACCCATCTATCATCTAGTTAATTTTAACCCTTAGGAAACTGTCGAGAGCAGAGACTTTGTTGCCATGAAAGAAATGTTCTGATTATTAATGACTATGATTATTATTGATTATGCTTGTTCTATAATCTCGTTAGTTAAAGATATTTAGTTACTTAATTCAGATATCTAATTTTGCTATCTAGATAGTAACATCTACTATCTACATCTCTACAAATAATTGTCACAGTATAAAATCAAACAATTACAGAAATTTAACGCCATCTTATCGGTGTTTTCATTCTTTATGTCATCAATAAACAGGGCAACATTTGAATCCCTTTTTTTTTACCCAGAATGGAATTTTTATTCGAAACCATGCATTACAGTTCTTCACAACTAAGAAACGAGAAACACGCTTGGCTGCGAATTCCGCCATCTTTATCAGGAGAATTCATCGTTTTCTTACTTTTCGGTAACCCAACATAATTACGAGTAAATTTGCCGGGCGCATCCCCGAGCACGTAAGCGAGGATAGGTTGCATACCCCCGTTTAAGGAATGCCGAAATTGTGGTCTCGCGACATGTCTTTCCTCAAATTCAGTCCAACTCAAATTATTGGGATACTTGCAAGGTGCAAGCCGCAATCTTCGGCATAGTTGCCGATAGTTAAACAAACTCTGAGCATCGGCTATGCGCGCTCCTAACCCTTTAGCGCCATTGTTATTGGCACGCAGCGCCACCTTTAATCAATGCATAACTAACCAACCAACTTTGGCCAATGAACTTTCTTCTTTCCGATTTCCCCTTTGTTATTGGATTCATTTCCTTTTGATTTTTTCTTTCGAAGATACATTCGATGAAAAATGAGTTTATAAATTCTGGTGATTGCATTCTAGTTTAAAATTAAGGTTAGGTTTTATCTTAGATGATATCGAAAACCCGACTTAATTTTTATTCTAAAACCGGCATTTTCATTGTTGTTAAACAATGTCTTTTGACTTTAAAATCCATTTAAATACACTTTTTAACGTTTTTTAAAATTTGAAGGTTAGATTCCACCTTCACTGATAAAAAAACCCAAATTCTTTTTCATTCTAAAATACATTCTTTTTCGATGTTATCAAAACTGTCAAAATAAACTGTCAAAATATTTAAATAACTGTCAAAATATTTAAGTCTTTTACGTTCAATTACAATAAGAAACACTTTTTACGTTTTGAGGTTAGGTTCCATATTAACTAATATAAAAACCCCAAACCTTTTTCAGTCTACAACACTTTCTTTAAAAAATCAATCAATTAAAAAATTTGTTAAATCTGTGTCAACTCTTTTATTAAAAATACACGCATAAACACTTTTTAACAAAAAAATGAGTCAAGTGTTTCGAGGTTAGGTTTTGACTTAATCAATTTAAGAAACCCAAATACTTGCTTTTCGAATGTAATTAAAAGTTTTAAAAAATTGCTTGCTTGCAATTTTAATGGAAAACCCGTGTTCTCGTGAGCGAAGGGATTTCGATTATGTTAAATTTCGCGCGGCGTGTGGTCTTTTGCGACAAATTTCGTGATTACTTCTGAGACGCGTTTTTCGGGGCACGCAGTAATTTACTTATTAAGTTCCGAGCAAACGTTCGACATTCTCCCGAGTTGGATGCCAGAAACGTTTGCTTTGTGGCAAGCATGCCAAGAATTGCAGAGCTCAAGACACTCGCCCCTGCCCTAACGAGGGTGAATATCGCGGGGTCAAAAAAACCGGCGCTGCGATCAATTTCCGTTGCTTATATCTTAAATATTCAAATTAAGGTCGAGGGCGGCTTTACCGTTTCTTTGATCAAACGAGTCCGCGGATTTTAAATCGGAGGTTTCGTAATTTCGGGGCCACTTGCGAGCAAAGTATGTGAGTGGTCAAAATAAATGAGTTGGAAATTAAAAAATAGTGATATTTAGAGTAATTGGATTCATTTTGTTAAATTTGAAATATAATGCAAATTACAAAAAAAAATTCCTTTCTAAAATAGTATATAATACAATAATATAATATATTATAATATAATATTATATACTATAATACTATATTTTATATATTAATATATAAAAGAAAAGAAAAAATAAAAACTTATGAGATATGAATTAATATTTAAAGAAATGATAATAATTTTCTTTACTTCCTTCTTTCTCTTTTCTGTCAATTTTAACTCTTTTTTTCCCTTGTTTATTAAAAGATTTAAATTATTTGCCAAGAAATGTTATACATAAAGTTACAAAGTTCCGCAATTAACTGAGAACTCGAAATCAGTCCTTCGACAAAACGAACCGCCGAAATTGTCGACTGATTACCGCCATTGTGACGTTCGTCTCAAGAGCGCAATCCTCGATTTTTCGATGCAACGTCGTGATGCGGGCGCTTACCTCGTCTCGATTCTCTCGGCATTATTTGTCTCAAAAGTGAAATCTATCCTCTTTTCCGTCTCTCGTTTTTTATCTTTCAATTTTAATTCTGCAAATAAATCGCTCTTGCTGAAAGAAAAAAAGAAACAAAAATAGGGAGAAACCTTTGCTCCGCGATTTATTATCTTATTATAATAATTTCCCAGGTTTTGCGATGCCAAACTTTTGTCCCGCGGCGAATGACGATAAATTCATATAAAAAAAAAAAGAAAAAAAAAAAAGAAAAAGAAAAAGAAACCGGCGGGCCTCGCGGGAACGTTCGCGGCCCACTTTTGCCAACAGAATCGGAAATTCATTGTGCACAATTTCGCAGACTAAAAATTGGCGAAAAAAAGGTTTTAAGTGTATTTAAAAAAAAATCTTTTTCGTTAGGTAAATTGTTTTAATAAAAATTACAATTTTTTTTACAATATTTTATATCTTTTATTTTAACTCGCGTGTTCGATTTTTGAATTTAATTTTTCAATATTTTTTCACTTTCAGCGAACAATTTAATTTTACAAAATAATAAAACAAATTATTCATTAATTATTATTTGTTGTACAATAAAATAATATTATTTACGATGATGATGATGATGATGATGATGATGATGATGATGATTATTATTATTTTATTATTATCAATAATAATATTTTATATATTATCATTATTTATTATTATTTCATTTTATTTCAGTTATATTTTAAGTTAAACAAAGATTCATAAAGTATTTTTCTACAGTTTTTCGATTCGGATGCTTCCTTTCTGCATCAAAATAACAACAAAACGAGCGTCTCGTGTATCAACACCTGCCGGCGCGTACTCGCGGTCGAGTCATTTTTCACGCGTGCGCGCGCAACATTATCGTTGGCCAAATAAAACGAAAACTCGCGCCGAGGACCGGCCGATAAACATCGCGGCAATTTATGAACAACCAAACCGATTAAAAACTGCCCAATTTCACAAATTTGCGGATTTAACAACTGCCGTCCCTTTCCTTCCGCCGAGGAAGCAAATTTTTCGACGAACACCTACAGGAACAATGTTTACGATAGTATAAGTTTTTTTTATTGTATTTATATTTCCAGAAATGTATTAGTAAAATTTTTTTTAATTATTTTAATTATTTTATGCATGTTTTTCAATCAGTAAAGTAAACAAAAGCTAAACCAAACTAAATAAAAAACAAGAATCAATATTGCGAAAAAGATTTGTTCGAATCGACCAAATTTTCGTTGAATCAACTAATTTCTAGAGTTGGTATTCGACTAACTAAACACTTACTCGAATCAACCAGATTTTGTTTGATGCGTCCAAATTATCCATTGACATGCGCAGACGTTTAAAAATATCGCTCTGCGCAGATGATTTGATAAGCGAACCAAAAAAATTCAGCTAAAGGACTCGGTTCCCAGACGGATGATAATATCAACTTAAAATATATATAATATATATAATTGGGTCATCCAAAATTTACCTAACAGTCAACTTGCCTAAACCGTGTTAAGTATATCTATATACATCTTAAATATAGGTATACTTAACACAGTTTAGGCAAGTTGACTGTTAGGCAAATTGTGGATGACCCATATATAGATATACATATAT
>JABFOV010002445.1:0-19852 GCA_022817685.1 Aradophagus sp. ZL-2020 | reverse complement strand
AAAAACAAATGTAACATTAATAGTGGTTGCGCAATTTGAATTGCTAATTGCCCGACCCTTAACTAATTGAACAAAACTGGAGAACAGATCTAAACGGCAAATTGATTTCGGCCTCGTCAGGCAAATTCGAAACTAATCAAACTCGAACTTAACTAACTCGAGATGCTCTTGATAAACTACATCTTTGAAAAATCAAATAAAATTCTGAGTAGATTAACAGACAAGAAGCATTGACAATCAAATTTAATTCTTCCAGTCACTTCTAACAACGGAATAAAAACTTGAATATCCAAAGTTAAGTTTGACTTAAGATTAATAGAATTACAGAATTGATGGTCTGATGTTTTGTATTAGAGACAATGCATACTGTAAACTCAAAAATTTCGCAATGGAAATAATTTATGACGTTATTTTCTTAGTGTACGAAAGTGCCACTGATACAGTTAACTGCAGTAAAAAACAATGTTTTTAAAATGATTATGATTTTATTACGTTTTGATTTTGAGTAAACACCAATATAATTTATTACACAATACAAGGTTGATTCAGCGAAATGAAAGATTGTTTACTACACTCTTAGAAATCTTTTATCACCAATTACATCATACTTTTACATTTAGTTTAACTTTATCAGAGAAACAGTGAATTATGAAATATTGTGTCTCTATAAACTGATTTTCAATAAACAAGTTCTCAAAATCCCTAGTCGTAACATATATATCTTCTTGCGCACATAATTTCAACCAATCCACTATTAAATTAAAACCTAAATTGAGTAAGTTCGATCCCTTACACTCCCTATTCGCAACGTACTCGTATCATATAAAAGTAGCTTATTTCATTTCCTCTTTTCTCATCGCGATAACGGATACCATTCCGTTAAAATAAGTGACTAAAACCATCTGGATCTACATCCAAAAAATGTTATTTTACGTATAGAAAATTAACAATATTCGCTTGTAGTAATAAACTTAAGTGTTATTTAATTAATATAAACCAAAACTTAAGTTTTAACAAGCTGAAATCAATGTTAATAAACTACTGAAATTAAAGATTTCTAGCAAGTAAAATTTGCACCATCCTTTATCAATGAACTTAAAAAAAATTTACCAAGTAATATATTAGTTTTTATACTTATTCTACACATTTCTGCGTAATAAGTAGATAAAAGTGCAAAACATGTAATACCACTGCTACAAGAAACTTTGTACAGTATTTTATAATTTTTTGCGAGTAAATAACCAATTTAACTTAAAATGTCTCTAACTTTGAATCGTTGATTATACAACGTTGAAAACTTTCTGCACAATAATTTCAACGTAACGTAACAAAAGAAACAACTAGAAAATCTTTTACGGCATAACAGGAATGAAATTATCCTTTAAACTTATAGCGCTAAAGTGTTCTTATATTCCCTCCTTCTAGAACTTCATTTACATAATTTGAAGAACAAAAACAAAGAAGTCAACAATATGAAGCCCATCTGCCCTGTATGTACGCTCCGCTGGCAAAAGCGAGTGCCAACTCCGGTCGCTGGGGCGTCCGGCCAGCGGGCCAGAAGGGTGCCGCAGGACGGCGCGAGTGCCGGCGGAGTGCGTTCAGGTCGCCGGTAGGGATGGACCGGGCGCGCAACGGCAGGAGAAGGAAGGATATTGATTGGAAGGAGCGAGTGAGAAAGGCAGCGAGGCGCGGGCGAGAAAGGGCGAGCGGTGGGCGGGCTCGGAACATGCGCGCCGACGACGCCCTACGACCCCGTGCCGAGCACGACACTGCGGTCAAAGCACGACCGACGGCCAGCAAGTGCGCTCATCTTTCGTGTTTGTAACAACTGTCCTCCGTGCGATGTGCCGTGCCGCGGACTGAGGCCGTAACGCAGCCGCCACGGTGGACGAGGTAAAGAGCGCCGCCATGTCCGACAGCGACGGCACCGCCAGTCCGTTACTGTCCTGCGAAGAGTGGCCCGTGACCAAAGAATGGCTCGAGAGTTTGCTAACCGAGCATCACGGCGCGGCGAGCCAGCCAAGGGTCGACGACTTCAGCCTGAGACCCGGCTGCAGCTCGGGCGAGAGCGTGCTCAGCGACATCCTCGCGGTTCAAGTCGAGTACCGCATCCAGCCGGAGGACACCAGGCGCGAGCTCAACGTCATCGTCAAGCTCTTACCCCAAGACCCGTTCAACCGCTTCTTCGTCACCGAGGCTCAGTTCGACCTCAGGGAGATCAAGTTCTACACCCAGGTTGGTTGGCCTTGGATTCGTCAAGTCAATATCGAACCCCTCGTTGAAAGGAAATCGTAGTTCACTTCCGGGTTTGTTCGATTCCTGAAAGAAATTGAGTTGGATTAAGTAGGAATAAAACAAACGATGGTGGTAGATGTACGTTGGAAAAAAGTATTTGTAAAGTTTACCTTGATATATTGAAGAGTTGGGTTGTTCTGTCGAGCCTTATTTGACATTTGATTTGGTGTATCTTTCTTTTACAAAGTCGTGTTTGTGAAATCTCAGTAGAAAGGCTGTGCAGCATCGACGCGTCGCCTATTCAGTCAGCGCTGGTCCTTGGCATCCTCTTCATTCATCATTTTTTTCCCCCCAGAGCGAGGGTTCGTGCACCGTCGTCATTCAAATTTATCGCTTTCGTTTCCACTCCGGGCAAGTTTATATTGATCCGCAAGTCGCGCGCTTTTGAATGTGAAGGTTGCCTATCGCACCGCACGGATCTCCTCGTGCGAAAGTATCGGTCTCGGCGTGGCACTTGAAGTAAATTTACGGTCAGCCGCGCGGCACAAGGTTGATGCGATGCTTTATTCATCGTGCAAAAAATAAACGACAGCCGCAGGGCTTTAGCACGAGCGGCAATGAATATTAAAAACTGATATAGTTTTACGAGCGGCATCCCGGCGGAGCGTGCGCGCGCTTATGGTTGCATCGTAACGGCCGGGTTCCCAGATTATTTGGACTCCTAATCGGGTACTTTACATTCGGCCAACTTTCTTTACGGTGCTGCTATATGGTCTACGTCGGAAATTCAACGACCTTCCGCTAATAATTATTCTCGTGCAGGCCTTGGGATCCAACTGCCGGTCTGCTCGGACTTCCGGTACTTTGTTTGAAAAAAGTTGGATAAGCGACGCGTTTTTTTACTTCAGGATATCGGTGTTTACATGAGTCTTGATGATATCGAATATCCATAATCCATCGTCGACGATACCAGGGCCTTTTGTCGTGCTTCTCAACTTACTTTCAATCGGAGGTGTGAGAATTCACGACCGTTTGCTTTGTTAAAGAATGTCGATGCTAACTTTTACCCCGTCCCCTTGTTTTCGAAGTTTCGAAATAACTCTAACTGTTGGAGAACTTCCATGAATAAAAGGTGCTATTTCTGATGACTGTAATTATAAACGCTCTTTTATCGGTAAAAGCTGCAAAACGATCATCGTTTAATTGAAGTACATTGGTACGCGCAAAAGTTGCTTACAAACTTTTATTCACACCTTCACTTGCTTACGATACACTTTTCTGTCTCTCAGTGTCATTTTGATAAAAATAAAATGCAATGCAAAGACGATTGATTTCCGTTGCATACATTAATAACAACAAAGTTATGATTAATCAATAAAATTGTATCTGCAATTTATTCCAGCCTACATTATCATTATAGAAACTTTCTCCATTCTGGTTCGTCATTTTTTTATCTTCACTCCAATCACGTCTTGACTAAACATTTAAAACAGAATAGTATAATCATAATATTGTGATATAAACTGTGATATTATTTCTTGCAGGTGGTGCCCGACCTTGAAAACTTTCAGAAAAAGCAATTGACCTCACCAGAAGCGGCCATCGAACTGCCGATCCCAGCGTGCATCCACGCTCATTACAGTCCAGGTGGCGGGACTGAAGACTCGCCAGAACTGCCAGAATCATTCCTAGTACTAGAGAACCTTCGACCGCGTGGTTACGAAGGGGCGGAATTTTCACGAGGCCTGACGCTTCGTCAAGCGGAAGCTGCGCTGAGCGCTGTGGCATGTTTGCACGCTCTTTCCCTGGCGCTCAAGGTCAAAGAAGGTCGTCCGTTGTCCGAACGATACCCGTTTCTCTTCCAAACTGCGCGCGCTACTGATTCGTACCAGCAACTTGTGGAACGTGGTCTACCACAACTGGCGCGCTTTTTGGAAAGGAGACCTGGGCTAGAGGGCGTGTTGGAGGCGCTGCTAGCGTTACGACCGAAAACTAAGGAAGTGATTGCGGCGCTGCTGGCGCCCGAAGACCCACTCGCGCTTATCACGCACACCGATTTCTGGTGCAACAATCTCTTGTTCAAAAACGAGGACGATGGCGCGTGCAAGTGCGCCATCCTCGACTGGCAAATGGTCACGTACAGCAGACCAACCAACGACATTGCTCTGTTGCTCGTGAGCTCGTTACCTACCGAGCTGAGGCGCAGGCACAGCCAGTCGCTTCTCGACAAATACTGGGAAGTCCTCATTAGCACCGCTTCGAACCTTGGTCTGGACATACCCAAGGACCTCAACTACGATCGCGCGGACCTCGATCGGGATTACCGTCGGTCACAGTTGTTGGCTCTCCTGCTCTGCGTTGGCTCGGTCGACGTGGCTCTTGGCGACCCACTCACGGAGCAACGTCTCATCGACGTCCTTGAAGATCTTCACAACGACGGTGTCCTCGTGGCCAACGCCGCCGAAATCGAGCCCAAGTCCGAGTCTTAAAGTCTTAGAGTCGTAGTTGGCGCGTTGATTGTTGATTGATTCGCCAAGGGGCTGTAGCTCAGCGACTGCTTCTTGTGTACCTTCCAATCGGTAACAATCATTCGTTTTGGATTCTGTCCCTGAAATTCGCTCAACTCGTCCCGGCATTGTTCTTTCAAACCACTATCCTCTTTTACCTGTCATTCAAACACTAGTACCGTTAATGTTACCAACAATTTGTAATCTAGTTTTATGATTTCCTTGAATTGTCAACATGGAACTCGACTTACGTTATTTCCGGCTTGGCCCGAATTCGCGCCAACAAGCCAGCGTAAGACCACAAGTCGCTGAGCCACGGTGCTCTGGTTTGTACTAATATTGGTACAGCGAAGTGCTATTAAAGTGGTGCTGCGGTCGCTTTAGCTGGTTTCGTTTTCGGACTGCTTGGCCAGAGGAACGAGCGTCGCTCGCGTAGATTCGTAGAGGTGATTTGGTTGCTTCCACTTAACGAGGCACCGGTGGATGCGTGCGAAGTCCAGATGGCGCTGCTCAACTCCAAATGAGTTGTTAGCTGTGTTTGTTGGTTTCATGGCCGGGGACTTTTCTACCAGTGTCGTGTTCGCGTTTTGTCTCAAATCTTCTCTTGAGTATGTCGACGGAATTGTTGTCATTTCAGCGTTTTATCTTGCGATTACCATTTGTATATTTATATAAATATATATATGTATATGTATGTACACATGTGTATATGAACACGATCACACAAATGCGTTATGTATACACGACACTTGCACGTTCGTCTGATCGAATTACGCATATTTGCGTTTCGTTTTCATTCCTGTAAAATAAATGTCCATTGCGTCAATAGAGACTGCTGTTATTTATCCGGATCACAAGCCACGTTTCTCGTCGGTTGTTTTTGAAACTAAATTACACAAAGTAGAAGGAAAAGTCATGGTTAAGCTATTCGAAGACCTCCTCATATCAGCCTCGTTTCTGTTTGTCTCCAGTTATTAATCATTGCGTCATGAATTGACGCGTAGAATGCACGTTTAATTTTCACCCACACCAAGTAGTACGTTTGGTTGACTTAATGAAACATTCATTTAATCAGCAAAGCGTAAATGTTGATAATAGATCAACTAATTATTTTGCTGAATTGATCAAATTATTTAGTATTTACCTTGAATAACTCTATTGAATACAAAATGATTTGCTTTCCAAAATTAAACTGTACCCAATACTTTGGCCAAATATTTGTTAATATAAACCCAATATTTGCTATCATTACTAATTTGACAAAAATGTTTAGATAAAAAATGTGGATGATTGACAAAACGGATACTGCAAATCCTCTTGGCGCAAACGGATTCTGCAAGCGTGTATGTTCCTCTTTATTTCATTCTGTTTTTATCATTATTATAGTTATTTTCCTTTCCGTGAGCTCGTGCAACCAAAGATGTGTATATTTTAATGAAAGTATTTTGGACCGCCGCGGGTGGTTCACGAGGTACCAATGGACGTCACGAACGCCGAAGCGTGTGCTTGGAGAATAAGCGATTAGATCTCTAACACCTAATATAGGCACTTCTGATGCGACATCTATTTATACCAGGCTTATAACTCGATAGCGATCTTGCTCCGACGATCAAATATAAATTGTACGAGTCAATGGCATAATCGAGCGCCGGCAAACTTTCACGCATGCTTCTTCGAGTTTTTGTTTCAAAATCCAAGTTTAATGACACATCCGTCTTTCGGCTCCTTCATTTTGCTTTTAACTTCGAGTTAAATATTCACAATTTTTTGATTTCGTGTAATCACTGTTGTCAGTAAAGACTGTGAACAATCATCCTGCGATAAAAGGTACACGTGAAAAATAAAGAATGTAATTGCTCAATGTTGTAAGACTTATTCCGACCATTATGTTCGGGGACTCGCAAATTTACAAAGTCCCAGCCAACGAAAATTTTCCGACGCACTGCGTTGTTAATCAAACCGCAACATGATTTCAAGTGAGAAACGCGTTTAAAATTATTTTTGTACGTCAGGTTTACCAGTCATCAACTCTGCCACGATTATATTTGTATACGAATTTATTGTCGCCGACAAGTGAATTGACAATGCCAAATGCGTGCTCGAAAGCCACTCGAAAAGCGTGCGCAAAGTTCGCGCGAGCGATTCCCAACATACACCCGTCTCTTTCGGGGCATAAAAGTGTCGACGCGTTTCATAACAGTGAAAATTGGAACGCCGATACGTAACTGTAAATTGTTTTACGTAAATGTCCATACGAGTTTTGGTCAGCGTTCAGTTACAAGAGTCACGTGTCGATTTTTCTTTCAGTTTTCGTTTAGTTTACGTAATTTAATGACGTTTATTAGCACTGCCAATTATTTCCATTCAAATGATTCCAATTAATGCCAGCGAATTTGTATGCCATGAGAATAGAAATAATATCGAATGTAAATCATTGGAATTAGGTATACCAATGTCACCATTAATTGACAGCAATCCTCGAAAGTAATTATTAATCACAAACAATTGAATAAATTAATGACAATCGCCGATACTTTATCAGACTATACTTATATTACTTTCACTATATATGTAACTTTTAATCATTTCTGCTAATGATGGCTGCCAACTACTGACATCATAATTAATAGCTTTCCAAGAACTGTCTTTTTCTCTACAATTTTACAATTTCATAACTCGGTTATATAAATTTATGTGTTTACAAATTTGTCATCGATACATATAAGATCCTTCTTCCTCTCTCTATTCCTTATTTTCTCAAAAACACACGCATATAATGATAACTCTTGGCTGGTTTACAGAAAACAACTTCCGTAAAGTGTCTTAACAGGCGAACAATCATTTGAATGGATTGGAAGCGAGCGCAATTGAAGAAAAAAAGAAAAAAAAAGAAAAGGGGAACACCAATTTTATGAGACGAGGCGCGCGTAACGAAGATTCCCGATTATGCCATTGACTCGGGGCGCGCGCTAATGGTGTCACGGCATGTGACAGACGCACGCACACCGAAACAGCTCGAGTTTAGCGCGTGCTTGCAGCGCACGCAAATGCGGGTCGAGCTTTCGCGCGATTATTAATGATTTATGCACCGGATTTCTGCTTAACGACCGTTTCTCGTAATCGTTAAAATAGACGGAATTCAAAGGACCGACGGCAAAGCTGTCGCCGATGACGGAGGAAAGAGTAAAAAAAAAAAGAAAGTATACTTATGAAATGTATAAAGCAAAATGTTATGTAAAAGCGGCAGAGAGCGATAGAATAAAAATTACGAATCAAATTGTGCCTCTGATTCTCCCCTGCCTCCCCCTTCCGCGCAACGAAACAAACTTACGACGACGTCTTCCATTTCTGTTTTTACAGTTAAAAGTGCGCTCGTTGATAGCGCGTGGATCTTCGTTTGGACGACACAGATCTATATACGCGCGCATGAAATAATCCCGCATCTCATTATCCGGCTGACATAATGTCACATTGTAATTCGACGGCTCCTCAAGTGTGACGCAACCACGTTCTGAGTATTTGGACGAGGGATTCGAATTGGCTGCACTTTTCCACGTCAACGTCGTTCAACGAACAATCACTGTAATCTCCCAGTAAATCATGTACACTTTTTTTTCTTGTTCTTCTTCCTTTGCACTATAAAAACTGAAAGGGATGTCAATTTGTTGCTATTGTAAAACGGCTCTTCAGACTTGAACGCGATGTTTCTCTCGAAAAGATTGCTTGTGGAGTCTTGAAAAGTAATAATATTAAATGAGCTTGGAAACAAAGTCACATTTCAATGAGAAACGATTGCAGTGAGAATATTACACAAAATGTTAAATTTAAAAGAGCAATAATTGTAACAATAATGTTGATAATAATTATAATATATAATGTTATGTATGATAATAATTGTTTAATAATAATTTGTGTAATTTCCTGCTTCTCAATGTTTGATTAAAGGATATCAGTTCCTCTCTTTAATACTTTTTATCAGAGATATCGTCCGCAACATTTTGATAAGACGTTTGAGACTGTTCATGCACTTACGCATACAATACGGCCGAACGTTATTCTACGTTGCAGTGCGTATGCAAATTTGTATTTAAATGAAGTGTTCTGGCGACTATAACTTTGCACTCTTCTAAATGAAAATCGAAATCGAGCGATAAAGAACGCGTTTCCATTAACACGCCCCAACGAATGTATCAATTCACAATTAGAGCAACTGAAAAGATCTGATTACCATTATCGCATGAAATTCAGGCGAATGACACTGATGAACCGAACTAATGCAACTTTAACGCGTCGCGATAAATAAATATATCATTTGGAGGCGTTTGGAAATTAATTATTCAACAATTCTCTTTCAATATTCATATTCGCCAAGTATTTATTTGCGAAATTGCATTAATCAAAATCAATAAAAACTTAAAAGGTTTTGTTAAACCCAAAAGAATGACATTTTCAATCTCTCTTCTTTTCATTGAACTTTGAACTTTATTTTCGGTACAGTAACATTCAAAAGTCTTTTGACATTTGATGTTTTAATTTATAATTTACAACATACTTTTTTTTCATTATTTTGTTGAGGTTTTAGAATAGTTTATGAGAAATTCTATATTAAAATTGTTTTTTGTGTGTCAAGTTTCCATTGAAATATAAAAAGTACATATTTTGTATATTAAATTTTTGGTAAAAGACTTTTGAGCTTTATTGTACACGAAATTCCTTATATATAAATCCTTAATGCAAAGAACGATGATATAAATTAAGGTTGCCTAAAAGCTATCAAGGTCTTTTGGAATGAAGTAGCTTGCATTTTTAAATCGTCCCTGTTTTGTTGGCAAAACAGCTGAACTATCGACCCGATTCCTTGGACCGGCATTGAGTCCAAGTGAAAATAACGAGTGATTTATTCGGCGGCGCAAAGGGCGTGCATGGCTTAAATGTTCCGCGGGGTATGAAACACAGTCGCATAGTACTTTGTGAACTTACCGATGCAGTCACTCCTCCCGCGATGAAGGCGTTCCTTTTGTGCTTATTTGCCGTTTCGTAACGCATGTACAACTTCCGTCCCACCCAAACGGGAATTCCTGCAATACAAAGCCACTTAGAGCACTGTGAGACAAACGGTTTAACAAATCCGTTCTTTTTTTCGCGCGACATCGACGCGAATTTGAAAAGTTTTTTGTAAATCCACAAATTATTGTACATCTCGCGATTCAAGAAAATTTTTTCTTGCTTTTGCAATCGATTGAATCAATTTGACTTTAAAACTTGGAATGACGTTAAATATGTATTTTTTATTGCGTAAGATAACTGTAATTCGAAGTGTGAAAGAGAAAAAAAGAAGAAAAATAAAAATGAATAAGATTGAAAAAAGAATTCATCGGGCTGCGTAATGCAGCAATTAAATCTTAAAACGAGGAAGTCGATTCCAGCATTTTAAACAACGTTTAACGTCTGATTTGTATCGTTGCGATGAATTTCAAATTGCCAACAAACTTATTGTATCTAATAACTAAATTTGTTATGCAAATTAAGCACAGGTTAATTGACTCAAAGTGATCAATATCCAATCATTGACATTCTTACGACAAATGAAAGAGTATTGTGAAATCAACTGGATTTATATTCAACGTCATTCAAGAGTGCGCATTTAATTCGATGCGGCTTTTATTGGTGAATTACGAAATAACGGCGTAACAATTCCTATTATTGATACCTATTATCATCGCAGGAACTGCGATGCCTGCCACAAGGCCGATGCCCACTGGTGCTCCAACGAGTGTCCCGAGTTGCCAGAGAATTTTTTTCTTCCTCGACCATGGCTTCTTCCCCCAAAACGTACATCCGCTTGGACTGAAATTTGCAATTCAAACATATTTATAGAATTACCGAATTTTTCAGTAATTTATTGATAACATTAATACTCCGCACATTATTGTGGCATAATTTAACGCCAACAGAAGTGGATTAATTTATTTCACGTGCGGTATCCAAACTATAAACAAGATTTACGATAAAAAAATGTCAGCGAAATTCAAATTAACAGTCGATGATTGAATATACAAAAAGTTATCGTTGAAGTAGTCACGTGAACTGGTTTTGCAAACATTCCGCTCCATTACCTAAGATAATGGAGGTCGCTTATTTCCTTCATGCAGAGCCAGCAGAACTCCGCCGTGCAAACAGAGCAAGTCATGTGATTGCAGCTGCCGTCGTTCATTTTGACAATAAGAACCTGACACCTTGGGCAAGGTTTGATGTCGTCTCCTGCAATCAAACAAAAAAACGTGCACTGTTGGACAATCGAAAATTCACTGTCATTGTTTTCCACTTATGTCAATTTATAAATCATGTGTTTCGAATCATAAATTGTAATGAAATAAACGAATATTCGAGGAAAAAAATGAAGAAGAGCATGTAATTCAGTTGTGTAATACATTTCAATTATAATTATTCAAGTAATTTAGTAAATGGGTAACTATTATAGTTTAAATTTAATAGTTATTGAAATTTCGTTTATTTCATGTTTTGTTTTCAATAACAAATAAAAAAAAATCACACACACAAAAAGAAACATACTGTGTTGTGAATCATTTTGGCTAAAACTCAGCGAGGAGCTTCGTTCATAATATTGGGATCGTTGAGCGCGAGCTGCGTCGCAGGTTTGATTTGGATGCCACCGAGCTTTGCAATGATAGCAGAAGTACGAATCGCAGCCAGGCCTTTCGCATCGTAATTTTGGACAGGAGGCGCAGCCTGATGCAATGACCGCGAAACTGCAGTCGGGCGCGGGGCACCATCTTGCATCTGGCTCGACGGCAAGTACTCGGCGGACCATAAAGTCTTCGTATTTCTCTAGTTGAACTTGGTCGTTCAAAATCATACGAATATCTGAAAGATAAATAGGTTCATTTGAATAAAATTTAATTTACTTATAAAAATTTACAAAAGAGGTCCAAACAGTTATTTACAGTAAAATAGTAAATTCAAAAACTTTTTGTCTATTTAAGTTTATATTAATAACACTTTTTTTATTCAAAAACAGCGCTAAATTCTTGAAATAACACAGTTTACACTCTGGTTTTTCAAATAAAATTACACTTTGCACTACTAACAATTTTGTTTCGTTTATAATAATGAAATATTGTAATTTACCATTTGGATGAAGTGGTTCTGAACAAGCTGGACAAGCTATGTTGACCCTGGATTCCGAAATTTCAACCTTCAGATATTGCTGGAAGCAATCGTAACAACTGCGATGGTGGCATGACTGTATCACTGGAAATAACTCCAGCGCAAGTTCGGCTAAGCATAAAGGGCATTCCAAAGTTCCGTTTTCGCTGCTCTAAAACGCAAAGAAGAAGAAAAGAAAAACATTAAACATAAATACAGGAAAGCAATCTGCCAATGAATAAAAAAGGAGACAAATTGAAATAGAAGTGAAATAAGATATGATTTAAAAAACAGACAATAATAAGTATTTTCAATTACTTTGCCCGCAGTCGAAAGCACCGAGCCTTTGCTCGAGGCACGTTGTAAGTCGTTGTGAAATTGAAAATGACTCGAACCGTTGTTTGCTCGGACCTCCCCCTTCTCCACGTCTTTGTTTGAATCCTTGTCTGCAACGAAAAAAATTAAACATCACCATTTTTTCCCATTTACCAACCGGTCGGACTCATTTTCCCGTCAATCTTTGAAGCATTTGTCAGCATGCTAATTTCATTGGCAAATGCAAATTGTAATTATTAAACAAAACCGACGTGTCTTGCATTTATGGCACATTTACTAGCACACATTTAAAATATTGAAATTGTCACAGTGCGCTGTAATTAAGAAAATTGAAATAATTAACGAGAATGAATAATAAAAAGATAAATAATGGCAATTGAGTAAATGAGTTCCCAAAATCGCTTTATTTCCTTTTCGTCTAATTATTAGTTCTGGATCACCGTGAGAGCCTGCATTGTGACTCATTGGGGTATTCAGATATTAACCGATTACTCATGAGATATTCATTTGGTCGCAGTACATCTTTTATTCGTTAAATGTAACGAATGTCAACATGCATTTGAGAAGCGAGTTCATACAAACAATCGTTAAAAGCATAATTCACCGTTCAAACAAAAACCTTTCAGTTTTTTAACATAAAATCAGCTTTATCTTAAGCAAAAAGTTCATTTCAAATGTAAAGTAATAAATTCATTACAAAATTATGCCAATTAATGCAAGAACAATTTAATTTTCATTTTTAAGGAAATATCACAAGATTCAATGGATTTTTCTTGAATTAAATACATCAACGTTAGGAGGGATTAAAAAGTTTTGCTCATTATATTATTTGACATAATTGAAAGAAATAATTAAATGCGGCGAAAGGAATTTCTCCTCCAAATTTTTTTATTACAAAACAAAACCAATGACAAATTTTTAATCAAAAGTATGGGATTCGACCAAGTAACTTCCAGTTCGATGGAATTACGAAACATCATTGCGAAACGAAAAAGATGAAACGAAAAATGATTTACAAGTAAATTATGTAAATTATATTTCGGATTGACATGTAATCCTTATTGTACGATCAAGAGGTACTTATATAATTTATATAAACGTATGTATACATTGATTATACAGCTCGAATTAGGGAAAGTGAAATGCAGATATCTGTAATTATACAATTAATTTCTATCTTCAACTCACTTTTTTAATCCCAGTGTTAAATAGATAATTTAAGAGATTTAATCTCGCGGGTATAATGATCAAAAATGGAATTATATTTGCAAAGTTTCTATACCAGTTTTCTAAAGTAGCATTATCATTTGAATTAACGTTATCAGTTGTAGTTAATATTCTTTTACATTTGATTATAAATCAGATGTCGTCTAAATGAGTAAATTATTAATACATTTACAATTCGAGACATTTTAGTAGAGACATTTAACACACTGTAAACATCGTATTTGAGCGCAACGTGTCAACATTTGTAAAGTGAGCATGATTTGAATTAATAAGAAAGTATTGTACGAGTGGAATGTGCGCAAGATTTATTTTGTCACCGAGTATCATTTTTTCAGTTTAATTATTTTTCATTTTCTGTTTTTATTGCAATTAAAATCATATTTAACAAAGAAAAGATAAGCGAATATTTTTAATAATTTAAACTGTATATAAGTGGCTATTTTTATTCAATAACAAATATATTTGAGTTTAAGGTTTCCAACAATTAGCTTTGTGAACATATAATTTTCTATTTTGTCTCCATTTTTTTCTTTCTTTTTTTCGTTTTAATCTTTTTTCTGTTATTAACAATAAACAAAATGTATATATAAGTATAAAATATGCGTAGAAAATAAAATTAAATATGAAAACGTGTAACTTTTGATAGACAAGAAAAAGTCATTGGTAATAACTAGATTTCACAATTAATTAAAAATGATGAATAGTGTCACAATGCAATACATGCGACATATTACATATTGATCATTTTACGAACTGTTAATAATAGAGAAATTACCAACGAGTAGATAGAAATTATTTACTCTGTTAGCAGAAGAAACCTTTCAACAATGATTCTCATTTGCCTTTTCTTTACAGTAATATCATTATTACATTGTTTTGTTAATAAAATATAACTGTTACAATTTACTGTCAATTTTAATTTATAAAATATAGAAAAAAAAGAGGTAACGTTACAGTGAATTAATATTTTTTTAATATTTAATTAGTTTATTAACCATTATTACCTTACCTCATAATTAAAAATCATTTTAAAAATATAAATTTTAAAATACAAAAAAAATGCTCATTATGTAAAACGATTCTTTTACTTACAAAACCGAACACTTAAAGCAATTTCCAAACCCGAAATCCAGCTTCATTTAAACCCCACACTCGCGCTACTAACTTCGCTTTCTCACCAACGACGATTCAATTCAACGTTTCTATTTTTCGACCACAAATCAATATAACCTACCAGACTTTTATTTCAAAAAACTCTCTACTTATCGTTTTCCTCGGAAACGAAAAAACCGCACCGACATACGTCATTTGATATAACTCACGACAATACACTAAAAACAACTCAAAACATTAAAACTGATGACAATCATTTTTATACAATCAAACAATTCCTCCGCCGCGTAGCGCCTACTCCATTAACGTGTACTCCAATCCGCAATCTCGGCTCCAAAATTTTTCACGCCAACCTCACATTTACACGCGAACCATAATCACAAGACTAACAAAGGCAAAGGACAGCAAGGACAGCGAATCTGAACGAAAACGATTAAAAAAATGGAGAAGAAAAAAGAATGAAAAACGATCGAATCGATTGGATCGTTTTGACGTACGAGGACAAAAGCTCGGGCGAAATAGCTCGCCATACGCGAGCCGTGGCGTGTTGTACCTTTGCCGTTGCGCGCGGAACTCGGCGGTCGGGAGATCCGTCCGGCGATGAGCGGGCTCGAGTAGAGGAGCCGCCTGAGCGAGAACCTGGGGAAGAGTCGTCTCGGCCTGGGGCCGACTCCATTGCAGCCAGCCGCGCCACTCTCGCTTTCCTTCAGCATCGTCGCTCGCGGCCGATAATCATGTGCGCCCGCAGCATGAAAGCACAAAAAGCCCGTGCGTCGTCGTTTCGCGCTCTCGGCCGCGCACTAAAAGCCACACTGCGCGCACGCCACGTCGAGGGACACGCGACTGACAACAACACCGGAGCCCCGTGGCCGATCGCGAAAACGATCCTTCAGAGCGACCTATGAGTCACGTTCATTGCGCGCCGCTGCACGTACGGTGCGTGCGAACGCAGCCTCTCCCGAAAGCGCGTTCCAAACGACCGTGTCGCCGATTG
This sequence comes from Aradophagus sp. ZL-2020, assembly GCA_022817685.1. NCBI lineage: Eukaryota > Metazoa > Arthropoda > Insecta > Hymenoptera > Scelionidae > Aradophagus > Aradophagus sp. ZL-2020. The sequence continues at coordinate 4,273 of JABFOV010002445.1, read as the reverse complement.
ACCGACCATGTCGCAGATTCGCACTTACGTCGAATGAATCGTGCGTCCTTTATTGTTGCAACAATTTTTCTCCCTCGCACTTGCGTAGACTGGATTGCGTGTCCTTTATTGTTATCAAGAACGTTCTCGTTCGCACTGATGCAGACTGAATTGTCTGGCTTTACGTTCGAAATTGATGTCGTTGAAAGCAATTTTTAGTTTGTGAGAGAGGTTAAGCAACTTGGTTTGAAACGAAAAAGAATCATTGCAGAAAAGGAAATTATGCATATCAGAATTATTAATATTTTCGTGGGTTTTTTTCCTTTTTTTTTTCTTGGTTTTTCAATCAAATTTTGTTTTTGTTTTCCGTCTTAGATCAAAAAAAGATGCGAGCGGTCGAAGGACCACGGAACAGAAGTGCCAACGTAATAAATGTTTTATTAGGTTGGCACTGCAGCATTTTTAAACGTTAATGTTACGTTGCTGAAGTTTAACTGATAAGAAATAAACAGATGGGACTGATAATGACGTATAAAGAAACGTGACTCAAAAGTATTTATTCAGTTGAAATTGAAATATAGAATGAATCAATTTAATTTTGCTTTAATCACTATTTTTAATTCAGTTTATGTCAAATTAAAAAATGGCTTATATTTTTAAAATTGTTCATATTACAAAATATAGGAAATTACCCATTTATGTATAATTTTTTACATAACGCATTAATAAAATCGGAATGTAATTGAAAAAAGATGATTAAACTTATTGAAAGACATTGAAAGTATTTTTAGTAAAACGTTTTAAATGCTTTTTTAATCGCAAAATGAATCACATTTCTCAACGCCTTGTTTAATCAAGATTCAAAAATGTATATCATTATTATTATTAATTAATTAATTGATTGATTAAATGATTAATTATTTATATATACTAGAATCAATTGTAAAACCAAACTTACATTGTCAGGGCAAAAAAGAAGAAATGAAAGAAAAGAGTCGGTACGCTGCCTTAATTTTATTCAATTGTTATTACAATAAGATGCTGTACTTTGAAGGGTCAACAATTATTATTAAATATTTCGTGTGTCGCATTAATTTTAATACTTCAAAAACAATATGCTTACTATAATTTCATATAATCATATATATGTAATATATTAAAATATACATTTTGTAATATTTGCAGTATTGTAATGTATGTACAATCGAAGATAATGTATGTACAAGATAACTGCACCTTATAAAATCAGTTTTATATTATCGTCATGCGCTCAATTCGACTATTTTCAATAAATGAATGAAAAGTACAGTTGCTACACAAAGAGGAATTCGGCACAGCAATCGACATAACAACGATTACAGTTGAGAACTAAAAATACTTGTGGCTTTCGTACAAATGCGTTTCCTCGGTTTGTGAAATTCAATGGTATCTTGATTGCTATTGCATATTTGACGATTAAAAGTGAGTTACAGAAAGTCTTTGCGATTACATGAAAAAGAGCCCTTATCACCAAAGATCGGTTAAATCCGGTTGAAAGATTAAGACAAATGATTGAAACCGATTGGATTCAGTTTGATTTAATATAATTTACATAAAAATCCAATACAGTGGAAGCGGATTTAATACCGTTAAAACGAATCAAATACAATTATAGTTGATCAAAAAAGCATTGTCTTAATCGGCTTCAATCGCGTTTTTTGACGTTTCAACCGGCATCAATAAGTTTGTGCTTATTGATATAAATTTGAACAGCCTAGATTTTTCAGAGAACGAAAACTGATTAAAACAGATTTAATTATCATTGTGATCAGGTTCAATTGTATTGAATTGATTTAGGTCATCATGTAATATCAAACGAAAATCTATTAATCACACTTAATTAGATTTCTCGAACGTCGCTATTCGGATTAAAATCTAATAATTGAATCAGGTTTAATAACTTTTAACCAGTTTTGGCCCTCTAATCTGAAAACGGATACCGTCTCATAAAATTGCTTTTACAATACTTTTATTGCTCCTGATAACTTTTCATACCGAAAGATAAATTAATTTAAAAATCGTTTCAATGATTCCTGTAACACATTTTTAACAAATATATGTATACTGTATTTTGCTGAGGTAAACTTGTGTACATCTAAACAAACATAATGTCTAATAGGTACTGTGGTTTAAGTTAAGGTCATAAGGTTAAGTATGGTGAACCACAACTGGTTCACACGAGGAGGTATGTACGTTCGACTAGAGTCGCATGTTACACTACAGTAAACGATTTTGCAATTACGATCAATTTTGGAGAACGTTCTTGCAGGACTCGTCGCCCGCTTCTGAAAATGGTGCTAATCGTCGAAACTGAAAAAATACATTTACAACCCTGTTCCTATATAGTTTTCTAATCAGTCAACTGTCGTATCAAATAAGTTTCGAGAGATTCGCAGTGTGAAACAAAAGTAATCACAGTGTTGAACTGTTTTCGAATCTTCTCTTTCAAAACTGGAACACCAATTCCAAGGACAGCGGTCAAACGGTCATGCACAAAGAAAGGAAACTGCATTCTACAAACTTGTTCGTCGTTTCTTTATTTTTTTTCTTGCTTTGTTATTTCGATTCTTTGTATTTAGATTTCTTAGTCCAGAATGATTGATTTTCGAAAAAATCAGTGGTAAACTGGTAAAATCAAATATACATGGATCATATATTATCGAGCACTATCCGGCAAAAGAAATCCGATAAAAATCGATTGATGTTTTAAGGAATATAACTGAATTAGATTAAATTTAAATTAAGACCGATTAATAGGGATCGAGCTGATGTAAAAACTTAATTGTCAGTTTCGATGCATTTTAAACGGTTTCAATTTAATTTTCACGAAACGAATTTGCACTGACGGATGTTTGGAAACGTCATTACGTAGATATCATATGAGCCATGTAGGAATATTTTTACCAGATATGAATATTATTTAATCTATGTATGAAAACAATTGCATGGAAGCGTAAAAACAACGTATGAACTTACAATAAACGAAATTGGAACATTAAAATTTGATACAACTAATGCGCGCAATATGCAATATATAATCTAATATAAAATGTTAAAACGTGCAAATCAACTTAACTAACAAATTCGAACGCTTTGCAATTCAAGCGCCTCAGCTTCGGATGCGAAGAGGCAGCTGAAAGCGACTGTTAAGTACCGTGATTGGCAACGAGTGGCAATCGATTACGCGTTCAATTATAAAATTGTTGGAAAACAAAACGTATAGAACTGCAAACCCGAACAAACGGTTGTCAGTTACTCGGATTTGTAATAATTCCTCTCGATGCACAGTAAAATGTCGGAATGAAAGTACGAAAAATAAGAGACAAAATATTGTAAATTTTACTAGAAATTGTAGCACTTTGATATTACGTACAAATTAAATACTAATAATTTATGTTAAAAATTACAATTACTGTTATCATATGTTTATTATCAGTTAGAAGTTATATTTTCATTTAAAAAGTGACATTCATGCCTAAGTTTCTTCTCTTTTTTTTTTTTTTTTTTTTAATTTGTAGTAAAATTTACATTATTTCTTCGCTTGGTGAAAAAGAAAAAGGTACTGTTCGAAATAGTACTTTTTACCCGTTAATAGCCCCTCCCCCCCTCCCCGTCACAGTTGACATGAAATACTCAATGACGGGGGAGGTGAGGTTGAATGTATGCCAAAAAGGTCGTCGTTCCGAGTGAGAACGGCCACAAACAATAACCATCATTTTCGCAATAATTCTCGCTGAGGTGTAGTATGTACTTTGTACTTTTATTTTACTTTTGACACGTAAAGCAATTTTCGTTGAAATCTACAGCTAAAATCAAAAGGCGGATTTCTTTTTTCTGTAACAAAAATTGTTCCGTCTTCTTCCTTATTATTTCTTTTTCGATTTTTCTTTTTTTTCGATTAGCTTTCTTTTTATACATTTTCGAAAATTATTTTATCTTTTTTTTGTATTTCTCTATTTTCTATTTTCTTTTTTTCAAAATATTTCTTTTTTATATGATTACCATATTTAGACAATATATTTCGACTTAACTATTTGCGTTTTTTTTTTTTTTTTTTTTTTTCTAAAAACAAATGCTATTTTTAATACACATTTCCAACACCCCAAGACCTCTCTCCAATTCGCATCCCCGTTCCTACTTGAAAAAAAAAAATATCGCACGCCTTCTCCAGTTTGATAAATAAATATTAATAATATTTGACATTCCTATATACAATGATACTGATTTATCTATCATACTATTTAATGAATAAGTT
>JABFOV010002444.1:0-19853 GCA_022817685.1 Aradophagus sp. ZL-2020 | reverse complement strand
TTGCAACGTTTGCAATTTTTCATAAAATATCATTTCGTCCATCGACAATCAAAATCAGAACCTAAATTTATATCAGCGAGATATAAAATGAAATAATTAATTGTTTCGTTTATTTTCTTCGTTAGAAGTATATTGTTTTTGATTGAAAATTTATGGAATTTGGAATTCGTTGCAAATACACGTTGCAAACTTCCTGCGCAATTCGAAAGCAATTTTTTTAAAGCCACTTTGATTTATTGAAAATATAAAAAAAACTAGCAAAGGGAAGTGTGGTCGTTTCGGTGTCAGTGAAAGAAATGTTTTCTATAATTTTCACGTAAAATTATTATCTTCGAAGATTCGATTTTCATATTCTTAAATGCAGAAATAAATACGCGCTTGCTATATAGTGGCACTTTGCGATGATCGAAAGAAAATCATCACGGCGTAACTACGAACGACCGGATATCGAGTGTATTTCAATGTACCTCATTAATTTTGTTCGATATAATAATAGGTAAGCCCCTAGTTCCGAACGTTACTGATTAATGGAACAGCATTTTGGCTTCCGAACTTCCCCGACTCGAATACATTTATACATATATCATCTCGTGATACATGTTTACTTACAGTTACTTTGTGATATTCTGATTGATTGCACTGATAATGTAGTCTGAGTAATTAAAGTAAAATAATACCGATGTACTATTTTACTGTCATAAACTCACTTATTAATCGTGTAGTTAAAGCATCGATCATCGATAATCATTTTATCAATTCGTTTCAATACAAATGCCAGCAATTAAGTCAACCTCAATAATAACTACCGACTTTATTTTTCTTCACTGACTGTTGGGTACGGACAATTATTTTCAGTAAAATTATTCATAAAAACGCGCATCAATTTTTGAATGTACAGTTTTGAAATTATGAAGGCATTAATTTATGAGTTTGAAGTTTCCAACGTTTATTAGTAAACGTAAATAAAATCTGATATACTATTCTTCATACAAATAATAATATTTTTTGTTTGGTAATTTTACAAGAAAAAGCTACAATATTTCAATGTTTGAGAATATAACAACTTTTTCATTTCTGATTACAATTTATGTTACTAAATTATATATCATTAATTTTCGTTGATTGATAAACGTTGGAAACTTTAACTTCACATTAATTTCATCGTTCATCGCTCTTGCAAGAAAAGTGACATTTTCCTCACTAGTACACTGTGAAATAATTAATAAAAGTATTTAAAAACGTCTTGTCTTACGAGCGTCTACAAAGTGTCTTACATTAAGACACATGTTTTTGCTATGTGTAGGAAATCGTCGCTTTCTTGCACTTGTGAAGAAACAGTATTCGATTCAAATAATGTACGCATGCGTGTCGCAGCGAGTCAGCCCGTTGATCTAATGCTGTCTCTGGCCACTAGATTATCACAAATTAATATTAACGAAAAATACGTAACTTCATAACTATAAATACTTCAATAAATAAAACTCATTAATAAATTGATTATAGTACATTAATATTGATACAGAACTTAATACAATTTTAAAATGTATCTTGTAAGAGGGCACTTTAAAGCACTTGCTTTTAGACAATTTTGAAAAATTCGTAAGACATTTCGGATCTGAAGTGGATTACATATTTTATTAAGATGTTGCAAACTATTGGAATGGTAGACATGGTGGTTTGATTGAAAACAACTGTACAAGCATTTTAGCGATTTTAAATAGAAAATTAAGCGCCCCCGCGGGACAAAAATACTTGCGCTCGTGGCTGACTTTCGAAATCATATAGAATATCTCTATGATCGAAATACCGCTGAAATATCGTGCGCGAAACTTTCCCCATCAAAGTTCGCGCACGACGTTTCAACGGCGCTCCGATGCGCAGAACAGTTAACCACGAGCGCAAGTCCCCTTATTGCATCGAGGCGTTCAATTGGTCAAACTCGAAATCTATATTCGAAACATAGTCATGTATCTATAGTCGAAACAAGTCGGGAGAATAGGGAGAATGTAGATGCTGCCACGGACCATCGATCGGACGTTTGGCGAAACTCGACATCCTATCAAAACATTGAGTCGGATTGGGAAAACAAAATTATTGCCGGGAAATTACCATTTCGCGCAGTTTTCAAGGAAATGAGATGCAGAATAAAAGGGTAGTGAGTACTTGACAAGCGTCGTAATATTATCGAATCTATCATTTTTTTAACGCCGTAATTCGGGGGAGAATTAAAAAAATAAGACTGATTGAAAAAAATAAGATATTGGATACCAAAACGAGCGATGTAAAACTGTAACACGTCAAATTTCAGGTCTAGTTGCTGTGACAAATATGCCTAATGCACGTTAGATACATGACAAATACTGTTTAAACGATCAAATGTAGATAGGATTTTTTTTCATTGCATGATTCACGAAATAGGTCACTTTTTAGTTAAATTAAGGTACGGAGTCAACATCAAATTAACGTGGAGCTAGTGTCTTTTCAGATTACATCTTCTAATGATAAAATCAAAACTTTTAAAGATAATCCAGCCGATGTTCGACAATGGGAGAATTGTTCGAGCAATTTAAATCGCAGTTTTTCAAATAATTGTAGGTTATGTATACCGAGAAAACGATATCGTACAATATGGATTGTACAATTTGCAGCATGCTGATTGGTCGAAATAAAGCAATCTAACAATGTCATTGACTGAAGTTAGTTACGATGTAATATCGTAAATAGTTTACTATATGAAATTGTCCACGTTACAATATATGAAGTGGAGGTTACGATATGATATTGTAAAGAATATATTATATTAAATTGTCCACATTACAATCTATGAAGAAGAGGTTACGATGTGATATCGTAAAGAATTTACTATATGAAATTGTCCACACTACAATCTATGAAGAAGGGATTACGATATGATATCGTAAAGAATTTACTATATGAAATTGTCCACACTACAATCTATGAAGAAGAGGTTACGATATGATATCGTAAACAGTTTACGATATGAAATTGTCCACGTTACAATATATCTTGTAGTGGTTACAATATCGTTTTCTCAGTGTAACTACCAAAGCATCTTTTTCCACCTCAAAAGTTTCGACAGTTTCTGCATTTACACAAAACAAAAAAATTAATTTTTACAAAATAAAAAACATTCTCCCAAAGCGATACAATTGCTGGATTATATCCATTTTGCATAACTACTAACTTTAACAGTGCTATTTAAAAAAAAACACTAGTCTAGTGAATAGCTTGAAAAAGCGCCTTAATATCTTAAAATGAAAAATTTCCTCTCAATCAAGTAATTGAGATTAAAGTCGTTGACGAATCGGTATAATATCGCTTTTGTTTCAACATTTCGAATTCCGCATTGAATGTATCATTAATTCGACGGCCTCTCCCCGTGTAATAATATTGATTTCGTTCCTTGATTTTCCTGCTTATAATTATTTGATGAACGAATTGTCTCATCGCGACATTAAAGCGTAAGAAGAGGAAGGCAGGAAGAAAAAGACGGCAACTGTGCATAACTGGTGTACATGTAGCAGCTGCCAGTGTGACGAAATAATCGTAATAGAATTGTCAAAACGTATTCGCGCGTTATTTTATGAGGGTGAATCTAGAGAAGTGATCGGGTAGAGGTGTAGAAACCCTTCTTTGCCAATAAAGGCAACACATCCGTGGAGAATCGTTTCCCCAGGGCATTACTGAGTATTATATTGAACTGTAAGCTGGAGGGTGGGGTTATGCGAAATGGAGTACATACAAGAATATGCTAGTGTCAAGAGAACATTTACTAAAACTGCAGATTATACGGATCCTCCCTCTATTTGCTGTCGACTATTTACTTTCATACTATTCATCATATCGTTTGAATGTCAATTTTATTCCACTTAGCTTTTATCACTCGAAGTAATAAAACATAATCTATGCGACGCATTAATGTTATAACTGCGCTGGATCGTTTTTACGTTGCAATTAAAGGAGCGCCTTAGTCATGACTCACGCTCACAAAAATCTTTACCTTCGTTCAAGAACCACCAAGTTTCGCTATTATTTTCTTTGATTGAAACCTAACTTCAAGACATTTTTTCTTGGCTCAATCACTTGGTACCTTGGATCAAGCAAACTTTTCTTGGCTCAAGAACATTTATTCTTGGCGAAATATCAAGATACATCTTGTCTTGAACGAAGAACATTTTTCTTCATTCAATGCATCATTTTTGTGAGTCGAACTTCCAGCAATTCAAATAGAAACACGTTCGTCGAAATATTTCCATTTCTTCAAAGTACTTATTTTTTTCTAATCCCAGCTATTCAAAATGCCTTGATCGATTAAGCTCACGCATTCTTTCGCATCTTTATTGCCGAGATAATTGTCTGATATTTTTTGGACAAGTTAAATACTTTTGAAAGTATTTACGTCTAATTTTATACATAGGCGAGTTAAAGTTTTAGTTGTTGTTGCGCGTGCATAACAATGCCTTAATTTCACGCTTGTTAATAGCGTTTAAAATAGCTCACTGTACACGCCGTGCGTGCGTGATGATCTATGTCACACGTGTGCGAGCGTACTTGCGCTGAAACCCGTGTCAATAGCTTTTGCTTACACGGCGCGTGCAAAAGTTATGTTTCTCTGACAGAGAGTTCATGCGATTCGCCTCCGACGTGTATTTGTGACAAAAGTACATTTTGATATGAATATGCTGGCATCTGCCCGAGAAAAAATACATTCGAAATAGATTCAATTTAAGAGTCTAAACTCGAAAAGTTATTGATTCAAAAATGACTGCTCGCTTGTTTTTGAGATATGACAATTTTATGAGTTTGAAGTTTCCAATGTTTATTAGTAAATTAAAATAAAACCTGATATACACGGAGAAAAATGAATAGTAAAAATTACTAACTTGTTGGTAAAACGTGGACATACTTTACCCAAAAAAGAAAATTACTATCTCATTCTACTAAAATTTGTTCAGATTTTAGGTCATAATTGTAAACATGTCACGATTTTCAGACAGAATGGACTAATAATTTGTTTATTTTGAAAAGTATATCCACCGTTTCCCATTAAAGTTAGTAATTTTTATAAGATCATTTTTCTCAGTGTACTTTTCTTTATACAAATAATAGTACTTTTTGATTGGGTAATTTTACAAAAAGAAACGAGATTATTTCAATGTTTGGATTTATAATTTTTTCATTTCTGATTACAATTTATGTTACTAAATTATATATTATTAATTTTCGTTTATTAATAAACGTTGGAAACTTTAACTTCATCACCATTTTTTCTAATGTCATACCGAAGGATGGTGGTCTCGGGTCACCGTCGGTAAAGCAGTTATACCAATACGGTGAAGACACTTTTTCCAAGACACTTGTGCGGATAAGATACTTGTAAAGACAAATATAATAAATACATTTATTATTAAAAACACCGACAAAAATGTTTTGTTATACCGATCTGAATTGGGATTGCGATAACACGAACGATTTATGAAATCCGAGCCAACGTTATAACATATACCAGTAACCAAAAATATATAGAGCTCGTTTTGAGTGGTTAGTAAAAGAACTCTAAAAATTGCCAACTCAATATGAAATGCTATTCGGCAGCGCTTATTATTTTCTATAAGCGATCTTACGCTTGACAAAATAATATGCTTTTGAAATATCCAACGTTTATTAGTAAACGAAAATTAAATCTGATACAATTTCCTACATTTAAAAACGATGGGATATTTTATCGAATAATTGTACATGAAAAATTATGAATATAGTCAACTTTTACAACACAATTTTTCACTTTTAATGAAAAAATATATGTTGTTAAATTGTATTAAAATAATTTTCGTTTACTAATAAACGTTGGAAATTTCATTTACATAAAATAATTTGCTTTTGTTACTGCAGCAAGATTTTACTGTGGTATCTGACTGCTTAACCAAAATATGTCTGTCAAGGTTATTTTTCGATACATTATTGAAACAGAAAATTCGTCTTCTTCGTTCCCTCATTGCTGCTGTCAAAGTCAACATTTCATTAGCCGTTATTGTAATACAATTATTTTTCTCCGTGTGTTCAAATGTCTTCCACCAAAATACCTTGAAAATGCCTGTTTTTACCCCCCTCCCCCCTTAATACAAAATGGGATAAATTTTATTTTGAAAAATAACGCAAGTTTATAGCAACAGACTCAAAGTTGTCGAAGAAGGTCGGAAACTTGAATGCACGCAAAAACGAGCTGTTCTTCAACTCAACAAAATAATTATTATTTTAAACATTCAATAATTTTTCTAAATGGTTTTGAATTCTGGTTTGGTACCTAATGAAGCAGTCAAAAATGTCTAGCAACTCGGCCAATCACTACTTATTTCTCAGCAACTTGGCTTGACAGTTGTCAGTTTTGGCCAAACACTTGGACAATGCAAGCCCGTTGTATAAACGTAACACAAGATTTACTGTTACTGTCTGGGTCAATCTGCTTTATCACTCAAGCCGTTTAGGCCGAAGTGGAACTGCTTTCACAGTTAGGCAGGAACTGCCTGACGGTTCGACCAAAAGGCCCTTAATTTCTCTCAGCGTAGAAGCGAAATTCCATCCAGCGAAAAGTTCGATTAAATAAACGAAATCTACCGGTGCAATTTTGCAAACAACCTGTCATGTTCGTACAATCAACATTACATACTAATAGAATCGCTAATGGACGAGGGACTTTGTACTTTTAATACAAAATAAATCAATGGAAAACAAATAAATGAAAGAATTAATTAAACAATGTCAGTAATAATATTGTACAAGGTTAATTTGATCTATCTATTATTCCGTCGCGTCTGAATGATCGAGGAATCTTTCAGAATGAATTAAACACTGAGATAAAGTTTAAAGCAAAATTGCCCACATATAGGCAGGCAAAAGTGAAGAGGGGAATTCAGGTCTCCAGGCCACGATTCGGTTGACTCGACGTAGCAACGACCCCATCAAGCGATTGCACGAAACAGCATGCATGAACAGACGGCACAAACTATTAAAACCAAGGAAATGGTGCTCACATTAGTAGCAAAATAAAGCATCGAATGAAAAGCTAGGGATAGTGGGGGGATCGACTGGCTGCAATCAACGGCAAGATTCTGGCTGATGCCTATTGAAGCGCTTGTTATTGTATTTCTGACATCCACTAGGACCGTAGATGCCACAAAGCTAATTTATTTTCGAGTATTGGCTGGAAATAAACCAAGCGTTGGTTGGCAGCTGACAAAGTTGTTACACGGAGAACAAACTGGCGGAAGAAAGGAACGAAAAGGCAATTCAATGAGCTAGATATCGACGCCCCAGACGAAGACTAGGCTATCGCAAATTTTGGTTGAAGACTATGCCATCTGAAAATTTCATTTGTATTTTTAAGTAGGAAATTTTGAAATGGCATAGTTTTCGAACCAAATTTGAGATAGCCTAGTTTTCGTCTGGGGTGTTGATATGTAGTACATTTTCCAACACTTTTAACCATTCACAAGAATAACCTGAGTTTCTCAAACTGTGTTATGACAATCGTTTTTTTGCATATTTACACTGAGAAAATCATGTTGTAACCACCACAACATATATTGTAACGTGGACAATTTCATATAGTGAACTGTTTACGATATCATATCGTAACTACTTTCAGCCAATGACATTGCTCGATTGCTTTATTTCGACCAATCAGCACACTGGAAATTTTACAATCCATATTGTACGATATCGTTTTATCAGTGTAACACTGATAAAACGAAGTGGTAAACGTGTTTTACACCCGTCGTAGTAAATTATGAGTTCTTGACGTAGTAAAGCGATGCGCAGTACTATACCGCGCAGTATTGGTTATGATAAATGATGCGCAGTGTTGCACTGCGCAACATTTTACTACGTCAAGAAGTAATACTTTACTGCGATAGGCGTGTATTGAACGACTTTTACTACTTCGTTTTCTCAGTCTACAGGAAGTACATAATATTACCAAATGTACAGTTCTTATAATTTGAAGCTTATTTAAATTTAATTTTCTACTTACAAGGTAGTGAATACACTGTAAACCAATTTGGCAAAATTACGTTACATTAATGAAATTCAGTTACGACAATTTTTCACGAAAAGTGTAAAATGACATCAGTTGTGTTTTATATAGTGCAATTTTTGTAGAACATAGCGGCACAGAGCTTGAACATAACCTATTTTAAACTGTCATTTATCAATGAATGAAAAGTGTTATTGTTTTATTACACCGAGAAAACGATGTCGTACAGTATGGATTGTCCAGTATGCTGATTGGTCAAAATAAAGCAATCTAGCAATGTCATTGGCTGAAGCCAGTTACGATATGATATCGTAAACAGTTTACTATATGAAATTGTCCACGTTACAATATATCTTGTAATGGTTACAATATGGTTTTCTCAGTGTAATTAAATAACTCTTATTGGTTGACAAATAAGTAAAAAACAATGAAAGTAATATAACCAACATTTTTGTATCAAAGTGTGTGTGTCTTTTCTTTGAAAAGTGTCTTCAAATAAGACACTTCTTTTTGCTATGCGTGCAATTTTCCACCCAAGATTTGCATCGCGTCATTTACATTAGTTTATGATCCTATGTATTTGATTTTGATATCCAGTAAAACCCTTAATCGATAACAACTTGACTAAAGTAATGTTAAGTTGACATCGAATCCAGTGAATGCTCTTCTTTGATGCGCATTTGAGTGTCTATTACGGCATACGCACTAATTAAAAAGTACTTTATATAAACTAGCTGACATTTATCCGTCATGTATGTGGTTGCATGTATGTGCGCGATCAAGTTCTGCTAATGTGTAATTAAATTAACACAATTCTGACCACGTTTGCGTTTCGCAGTCGAAAACAAAGTTCGTCATTGTTTTTGTAAATTTATTTGCCTCTTTGTTGAATTAGTCTTTAAATTATTTTCTTGAATATTACGCGATAAAAGATGTAAGAACATATTTTAATGTGGCTCATTTTTATGTAATATTTCTATCCGGAAGCTGCGTGGCTCAGTATCGTTTTTGTCTCTAATCGAGTAAAAATGTAAACTTCTTCGCAAAATATTGTTTATTAAGAAGATTCGATTTTGCTCGAGTCATCAAAGTTTCAAAGTTAGTGAATTAACCGGTTGACCACGCTGAACTTATAGCTCAGTAAAAACCCGCTTTTTTTCAAGTCCCACTAACGATAAAACAGTCATAATATTATTATAATAATCATAATAATATCGATGTGGGCATGTGGTTAAAATATTGGACTTAGGACTCCGATAACTCGAGCTCTGTGAAAAATTTTTTTGCATAAATTTGAACGTTTATTTTGTTTATATCTAACTTGTACGTAAAAATAGAGAAAATAATACTACTGAGCATTTTTTCCAGATAAAAATGGGCCATGCCAAAACATCTCTTTACGTGTCCTTAATACGTAATATTTTGAAAAAAAAAAAAATGTTGCTTGCGAAATGAATTTATCACACAATTTTAACAAAATTCAACACAAATATATTTTACACAAAAAAACAAACCTGGATTTTTTACTGTATATACTTCAAATCCAAACGTCTCATTATTTTTATGTTTGAGACTCCAAAACTGTTTCAATTCGTCTGAGATGAGACATTTGTTTTTACAAGGTACCCTATCAAACGTAACCTATATTATACGTATATACTATAATTATATTATCTATATATTATATGTATATATTATATGTGTATTTATGTTGTATATTACACACATAATAAACGATGTTTTATTAAAGTGTTTCATTTTAAAACATTTTTCTAATTCATTTTTCTAATTCACCAAAAGTATCAGACTAGAGGGAATTTGAGACATCCATGGTGTCTCTCAGAATAAGACACTTGTTTGTATAATGTGTATTAAAACACAGATAATAATACAATCATTAGATTGAATTTAGAAGTCAATGTAAGAAAAACCATAACTCCTTTGTAATGTCCAGGAATCCTTTGTAATTTTTTGCAGCAAGGTAAATTTCAAGTTATAGATATAATTTTGTATAGATGCATATCAGTCATATCCATAATATAAAATTACGATAGTCTCAATAGAAATTTGTGTTTCAACGAGTTTTTATAGTATTCGAAAATTCCAATAGTTTCGAATATTATGATAATTGATAAACATGAGGTTTAATGATGTTAGGTCCAATCGAACTGGTATAGATTAATACTAAATGATGGATCCAGATAAATATTCTGATGCTCTAGGATTGGGCCAGGCTCTCAACCTCTGTCGATAATTCATTTATGGTTTTTTATTATGTTCAACGGTATTTCACGATGCCTCATAGGGATTGTGTCACTTCATGACGTTTCATTTTGAATTATCAGTGTGAGTAAACAAAAAAAAATTTGGTTGCGAATCAACAGAAAGGACTACTCCATACACAACAAAATACCACAAAGCATTCAGAAGCGCACGGCACACCAAAATGTACCATCTATAAACACTCATCGAATTGTAGAACTGCAAAGTCTACGACAAATTTTTAAAATGTGACAGTCTTACTACAAACACAAGTATCTCATTTTGAGACATTTTTGATGTCTCAAATTCAATGAAAATCTATTCGTCACAAACAAGACGTTTTCAATGTCTCTCTAAGCAAAAATGTCTCAAACTGAGACATTTGTTTTTACAGTGTTTTCACTGGAGTATCACAAGAATATCATAAATCAACATGCTTAACATGACGTTGAAAGTCATAAGTTTATTCAAACAAATATGAACGTGAAACAAAAAAAGAATAAATTCATCTGAATCCATCGCTTGAAATGGATTTGCCAAAATTTCACCGGCCGTTGATTGAAACAACTTATGTTTTGCAGTCCGCAGAGCGTGTCAAAGTTGTAGAATTTCACATGAAAATACAACATTTCAGTTAATTAAAATCACGGTGGAAAAAGGCTCAAAAAGACACTGCAAATTGAAGAGAAAGCTGTGGACACTAGGCGAAAAATCAAGTCGATTCGATGGCTTGTAACTATGAAATTTTATTCTAATTTTCACCTTTTATGACATTTGCCAGACACGTAAAAGATGTTCCTAAGCAGTCATTAAGATTTAGCGTGGTATTCGAGCAGTGAACTCGACACCTGAACTTGTGTCAGACATTTTTTTACGGGCGTTCAAGGACAAGAGAAAACATAAGTATTACTGACTCTTATCGATATTGCGAAAGTACATTTGGTTTCAGCAACTGAAAAAATTGATATCTTTCCTTAATGTAAATGAAGTTCTAAACGTTTTTTCATCAACGAATTCAAACTTGGAAAAATGTCGAGAGAAATTTGTTGTCGCGTTGTCTACAATCAGCTGAAAAACTTTGAAAATTAGCACAACATCTTCTGAATAATTATATTTCACTTAATCTTACATTTTTTTGTAACTCTGGTACAAAAATTGTACGGAAAAATGGAAAACAAAATCGTACTCTGCACATTTCTTTTCCAAGTTCAAATTCGTTGATAAAAAAACATTTGAAACTTCCTTCACATTTTCCTCACCTAAATCTCAATTAACAATATAACGTTGAATTTAAAATTGAGACTGGTAGGTTAAATGGTGGTTAAATGTATAAAAACATCATGATTGGTTCCTACAAAAATGCCAATAATTTCAAAAATATGATACACGATTGAACAGACGAAAGCGTTTGTAAAACGAAACCTAATATCTCGTCTTGGAAGCTGCAGCATACAGTTACATGGAATTGTTTATTCACACCAATCGTTGGAACGTAAGCAAACAGGGAACGCTCTCGCGTGAGTCGTGGCGGACATTTAACGGATCGAACTACTGAATCCAATGATAATTCGTCGGAAGAATACATCGATAAAGCGGAAAGACATGTACATGATTTTCGGATATTCGTAAATATGTACACAGCGGATAGACATAGATTCAAGGAGCATAGAGATGGTTAGGTGGTCGTTAGCGGCATAGCGGGAGTGTAAAGATGGCGACTAACAGGGGACTGGTTCGCGTTGGTTATGATAAGGCGATGCTTTAATGACAGCGCGTTTCTATAGCAACGAACGCGTAGGGGCTGGACGCCGCCGCCGCCGCCGCCGCCGCCGCCGCCGCCACCGCCGTTACGTTCGACGTCGGTCAGCGGAACGGGAGGGTAGAGGTAGTGTACCGAGTTGGGGAAAAGGGCGGCTTCGGTCGAACACCCAACCGCCATACTAGTGGACACGGGCCGAACACAGGAATGAATTTCTATATGCCCGCGTTAGTATGAGATCTCGCCCTGCTCTGTGTCTCCGATTTCTCTCACCTCTTCCCTCTCTCGCTCTCTCTTCCTCCCTCGAGCTCCCTCTCCTTCTCTCCGTCCTTCTCCCTTACTCCCACCCCCTCGCACTTTCTTCCTTTATTTCTCTTTCTCTATCTACATCTTTCTATTGTCTGATAAGTCAATATATAAACAAGAAATATATTGTCAATTGGAAAACGCGTTTATTTATTATTAATTTCGACAATCTTGCGTTACGCTCTCCATAACCTAAATTGTTAACGTTTTTTTGTTGCCAAATTCAATACGTAGTTTTGCGAGAATGATTTTTATTTAGACGTACCTGTATTCGGTCAGAAATATAACCTCTGCGACGTAAGTAAAACGTTGGATGCAAAATTGTTACTGGTTATGAAATGCGGCAACGCTGCTTGGTCGTTGTGTAACTCTGCAACAACGTTACCGAAAAAACCTATTATTATAGTTATTTATAGTTAGAATTGTTAGAATTATTATAGAATTATTTATAGTTTTGATGCAACGTTGCCGCGACGACGTGAGATGATCCTGCAACGTTATGGCAACGCCGAAATAAGTCTTGATGTTGTAATAACATTACATGTAACGTTTAGTGCAGCGTTGCCACAATATAACCGTGCTCATTCCAAAATCTCTTCCAAGCCATTGCAATTACAGCGACGTTGTAGTGATGTTTTTTGTGTCTGTCGAAATGTGGCAACGTTGCCTTTATATTTCATGTCATATTACACGAGTGTAAATCAAAATATTTTGACAAACTTTTATATATTTCAAGGCCCTTGTACTGTTTTGTATCCAACGTTTAACATCGATTAAATATTTTTTGACATTCCAAAAAGAAGTCATAAAATATTATCTTTCTATGACGAAAGTCTAAGTTTTGCGTTTTCTATTGTCACTTTAAATTTTTAGCCAGATATTTAGGATTTACAAATTTGAATAGTAGGGACACCAAAGATATAAATACACAACTAGGGGGGGGGGGGGTCATCGATTGGCCCGTTCGCTTTTTCCATCGCATTTGTTTCCAGTCATTCGTCATCGCGTCGAACGTGTTTACGATCGTCAGTCTTGGTCAATCAATCATCGGAAAACATTGAAACGCCATTCCTCGCCCCTTCCCCGGTCATTCGTCCAATCGACGAAACTCGCCGATCGATGCTTTCAATGGCAATAAGCTCGAATCTTCCTCCACGCGACAATAAAATTGACCCCTTTTGCCCGGTCGAAACTAATATCGAGCCTCATCCTGGGCAATAAAGGCCAATCTGATCCCTTCGCCGGGACTTTTGCTCTTTCTCCTCGATCGCCGCGTGCAAGCAAATGAAAATGTTGATTCGACAAAAACCGATTCCGTTAAAGACGTTCACCAAAGTTTTGACAGATTCGGGCAATCGTTTAATTTAACGCTCGTCCTCGACTCGTAAACTTCATACCCGATAGAACTATATTATACGTGAAAGGAGGTTAGTGACCACTTGATATAAAAAAGAAGTTTTAAACATTTTATGATTCTTTGAAAATAGTACTTGGAAAGTTTGTCCAAAATTTAGTGCGGAGATCGTTTTAATTTGAGTGTGCATAATTGTGGGGATTTAAACCTTCGCCTTGGGAATAACGTTTGATTTGCAAACAAATTTGCACAGAAGAGAAGGAAATTTTGGATAAATTTTGTTCTGTGTCACAAAAAAATCTACAAAGTATTGTACAAAACTTTGTTTATTGACTTAAAGTTTTACACGTGACTAATTTATGAATTTAAACCAGATTCGCTGAAAATTTGGATTGTATTAAATTCCGAAAAAAGAAAAAGAAAAATGTAATTTTTTGTTGTTACTTCACCCACTTTCAAAGTTATTATCATCCTCGTGTGAAACTTCATTTTTACGTTTTCGAATAGATTTTTCAGAAATCTTGCTACAGAGAAAAAAATGAATTTTCAGTTTGCAAAAATGCGTAGCAATTTTTCTAAATTCAAATTCATTGATGACAAAAAATGACTTTATGAATACGCAAATAAAAAATACGTAATGTGCAAGTCACGTATATTTTCATTGATGTGAAAAACACTACACTAACGACCAATGAATCGCAATAACAGTCGAGTAAGGCCGCCGTCGATGACGGACGATGCATTTTCGCGCGCCGACATTCACGAGCGAGTTTGCGGGGGCGCTCTCCTCAAACGGAGTCATCCACCTGTTTTGAAATTGCCGCGGCTTTTTCTCTCGATCGTATCACGTGTTGCCGTCGAGGCTCGTGCTCGTGCCAAGTGCACTTTTCCGCCGCGCCAAAGTCGATCGAAGCTTTCCCCAAGAGGTTCGTTTGTTCGTTTTCACTCCGGCCGACCGCGATCGTGCGCGCTTGTCCACAAACACCGCTCGCTTCAACGACGGTCAATCGATAACAGCTAATCGATATAAATCCTGCCCGAGTCATCGTTTTCTCGCATTCGTGATCGGAAGAGTTTGTACGCGCAAAAAGTTGCCAACGCTCTTAAAATAAAAGTTTGTTTGTTCGGAAATATTATTCTTACGATAAGTAGATTAGTTTTATTGCAAGTGGAATTTACTAATAAAATAATTCACTCATTATAAACTCCATTTTTGACTTTTTTCAAAGGGAATGTTTTTTATCAACGAATTAGAACCTGGGAAATTTTTGGTTACGATTGCGACTTTTTTTGATCGCTCGCGAAAAACTGCGAAATGTAATGGTTTACGATAAAATTAAATGTGAAATAGTTCATTGACGTTTTGAATTACAAATTCAGACATTTCGATACACAGTTGATCGATATTTCAATTCGTTGAAAAAAACACTTTGCAATTTGTCAAAAAAAAAACCGTTCTTTAAATGTAACGATTAATTAGCAAACTTATTCGAAACTAATTATGTGTTGAATTGATGTATAAAAATGTATTCATCAAACTTTGTCTTGTTCTACACGCAACTCAACTAGGAAAGAAAATCGACTTGATCAATTTCACCTTTCCAGGATGAAATTCATTTATTTTTATTTCCCCCCGAGTTTCAGTGAACATCGCTTAAAATTTCCAATCGAATTCGCGAACGCTATTAATTCAATTCACATCAATGATCAAAACGCTCACTTAAAACAACATTTTCATTTATCATCGTCAAACTATCAAATTTTCAAGTGGATTCGACTTTGTAATCAACACGGGCGATAAAATACCGAGCAATCGTTGACGTTCTATAAAATTGTCGACAAAATTTGAGAACAAACAATTTTAATTACACCCTTCCGACAAGGAAATAAAATCGATCGTATTGATTGCTCGTAGACAAAACTTTTAAAAAGTACGCGACGATAAAGGTTAGGTTAATTGTTGCCGAAGTTCGATAATTAGGAAATAAAAGGTCAAACTTGATTTTTCTTTTAACGAGAATTCAGTTCAGAATTACATAATACCAAAATCTTACGCAAAAACATTTTGGTAATTTTGAATTGATTTGTGATTAAAAAAACATGTTTAAAATTGTTTTCAACTGATTTTCTGAACTAAATTTTCAACTAAAAATTTTGAACTTATTCTTACTTTATAACTGACTTCCAACTTTATTTCCAAAATTACCAAAAATTGGTGAAAATGAAGCGAACATTTTTCTGTCTGTAAATAAAGTTTTTTTTTGTCGTGCAAAAAAGCGTGCCCGGGCATCAATCATTACCGACCAAGCTTCTTCGCTAATGATTTGAGATCGATTAAAGGCAATTAATTAATGGAGAAAACCGAGCACTCGTGAAAGAGTATCGTCAAAGAGCAATAGGTCGGTACTTTTTTGTCACAATCGATCGTCGGTATCGTGACGCGCGGCTTTTTATACGAATCCAGGCGAAGCGTCGGCGCGGGTCAGGGACTGCGCAGCGCCTCGCCGGCCTCGAACTTGCCGACGACGTTCAATTTTCATCCGGCGATTCAAATCCGTCGGAGTTATCTTCGCAACACGTTTCGTCGTAATCAACGTTCGCGGAGCTTATATTTATTGCAAAAAAAAGTGCAATCGCATTTTCATTAATTGCTGCCGTCAAGGACACACATCGCGTTTCCTAGAAATTAGAACAATTGTGCAAATGGGTACTTTTTCGTATTCTAATAGATCCAACATGAGATGGTACATTTTACCACTGCAATTTGTTGTGCTTATTGTAACAATTGATAATATATATTGTAAAAATATATTAAAATAAATTAAAGTTAAAATTTAATTTTACAGTAGATATACTTTAAATTTATGATGCGAAACTGAAAACCAACGGTAAAATTTCATTGAATCGACAATTCAACAGTTAAAAGATACCAACGTCTATGAAAAAACAATCAAACGAAGTACATAGTATCATAAAACGAAAAGTTTTATTTAACTAGTACACTCATATTTGCAAAACCAATCGACCAGAAATCCTCGTTCTCGTTAACACAAAATTACCGAGCGTTCAATGTTATTTAACTAACAAACTTCAATGAATTCATTCATATTAAAAAAAAGTCTTTTTCCCGTATTATTTAACTTTGAATATCGCTTCAATTCCTCTCCTCCGCGTTCGCCGCGAGAACATTGATTTTCGAGGAAACGTACGCACGAGTTCGTCCTTGCCGCGATTATCAACGAAGAAAACTTTGCTAATCCCGAGCGAGCGCTGTCAAGCTGTCAAACTTGACGATTCGGCGCGCCGGCCTTGAGGCCGAGGTGCACCGTCAATAATTGCTCGCGACTCAAACGAACGCAATGGCCAATGTTAATCCAGCCGCCGGTCGAATCGATCGCCGATCGCCGGATGGATTGGAAGGGATTTTGATTGCCAATGAAATTTGACCTCGTTACTCGGCGGCACGGGATCACGGCGAACGCTCGAACGATATTCCGCCTTCGAAGCGGACAGTGTCACGCAAGTCGGAGTTAATAAGTCGAGCACATTTTTATTTGAAATGCAAAACGTTCCATTGTATTATAATGCCGTTCAATTCATTGTCGTTGCACGTAAGTTTTCCTAGTAGTCGGACAAGAATTTCAGCCCATTTTTTTTTATCATCATTATTATTACTGTTATTCTTTCGTTTCGAGCAACTTCAATTACGAGGGGTAGATTTTCGTTGATATTACCGGGCGATAAGCAACTTTCCCGCTGAATGCTTTTTCAGTTATTTCAATTTAGTAAAGCGAAGCAAACAATTAGTTTGACGGGAATTCATGCAAGGTCAGTCAAACGTGATTGAATAGTTGATACGAATAAATGGAGGTAAGAATTACTTAACAGTTTTGAATTGAAAAGAGGATTTTTCTTTTGTCGCAAAAGATAATCTTTTTTATTATTATTGTTACTGTAATTAATACTTTAATAAATCAAGTATATATCACACTTGTAATCTGTGTTCAATCCAACGAGAAAATATCATTGAATCAAAAATATTTCACTTGAATTATTCATACTTCAATCAAATTTACTCCGCGTAGAGTTGATTTTAATCACTGCACAGTGAAGCATAATCGCGTATAAGTGTAGATAACTGAATTTTATTATTTTAAGCAGTATTCACGCAATTTTCAGAATTCATACACACAATCGCGTAAAATAAACTTTGATTGAAAGAAAGATGCAATTCAAACAAGTGTAATTTCAAATGTAATACTAAACGAAATCAACCAAAATGCACACAATTCAACTAAACTTTGCAATTAAATTCAATCGATTCTACCAAGAGTAATGCACGTTTTTTTTTCATTCTAGAAAAACAAACCGTCCGACCGAAATAACAAGATAACAATCTAGTCGATTTCATCCCGCACAACGAAAGCAAAGTCCGTTGGGTTCGCCGACAAAATTGTTCCGTAATTCAGCGAAATAAATGGGAAAACATTGTCGCGGATAAGCGGCGCTCGGCGTTTGACGTTGAAAAATCCGCGGAACGTGTGAAAAGCGACGGGGCTTTAACGTCGCCGACGAAAAACGTTAGCCGCCCAACGATACGCGTCAGGGCGCGCTCGTATATCGGGGGAGGTAGGGGGAGGGGGGCGGAACGCATTCGCGTTAAACAAAGCGACCGATCGGCCGTCGCACTTGATGTTCGCGGCTGTGCAAAGTCCGGCCACGTCAAACGTGAATCGACCAAACGAACGCAGCCCCGCGACTGCGGGCTTATCTGTCAATTTCGTCCGTTCGCGTCCTCGTTCGCCGTGCTTTCAGCCCGACGGAACTTTATTGCCCGTTATTTATAAACGCCGTGACTTCGGCATGAAAAGTCAACGTTTGCTCGCAGTAATCGATTGGACATTGCAGTGAGAAAAATTGAATGGCAAAGTTTACGAATTGTATGGTAAAATCTACTGGCTGAAGGATGAACTGTGGTTTTACTATCTCTCTAATGGATTTTACAGTACAGAATTGGAAGTTGAGCATAAAAATAAAAATATTTTTACACACTCACAAAAAGGATGCATTGAATGAAGGAAAATGTTCTTGGTCCAAGACAAAATGTATCTTGATGTTTTGCCAAGAATAAATATTCTTGAGCCAAGAAAAGTTTCTTGATCCAAGATACTGACTGGTTAAACCAAGAAAAAATGTCTTGACAGGCTAAAGTTAGGCTTTAATCGAAGAAAATAATCGCAAAATTAGTGATTCTTGAACAAAGTTGAAGATTGTTGCGAGTGCAGTATAAATTGTAACTTTTACTATTTGATTTTCTCGATCCATTCCGAATTGTAATAAAATTCGACATTATTCTTAGTTTTAATTTACATACGGGAAAAATATTCAACATATTTGACGTTCATTTAATAAACTTTGTTTTGCAATGTGTTATTGCAAACAGTGAATTCAAAATCCACATCCGTTAAAGTAGGTCTGCACAAAGATCTGTAATTAAAAATGATCTTCCAATAAAATTGCAATAATCTTCTTCCGTGCACTTCCGCTTCAAAATACACCCCACCCTTCGTTCACCGTCAAATAATGAATATCTCCTATAAACTATTCCACAACAGATTACGCAATCGATCGAACAACAATTGCGCCTCATAACATTCCTATTAAACTATTAATACATTTAATCGGCGGAAAATACTCTCAACTAATCCTATTGTTCTATCTCGCAAGGGCTCATTCTTAACATCAGCTATCGAAATGTTCCTCAAAGTTATAATTTCAGATTATAACATTTGAATAGGATTATAATGCTTGTCAGTAATACCTTTAACAAAGGGCGAAAATTAAAAGTAGAAAAGAAAAAAAAAAAAAAAAAAAACCCAACCCCACACCACCCCTCAAACCTGCCCCTTTTTCCCCCCAAAAAACACAAAAAACCCCCCACAAACAATCTTAACGTCTTCAGCCGGAACAAGAAAAAGATACACTACCATAGGCGCATATAAAAACGCTGATGAGAGCAGATATTGATAGAGACGGAGCCCCGGAACACAGATCTGAGACGAAGATACCGCGCTACACGACGTATGACGTAGGATACACGAACAGAAAGACACAATACA